>JBCEWC010002951.1:0-32120 GCA_038996855.1 Solanum aculeatissimum | reverse complement strand
AATAACTAAAGCTAGCAAAGAAAATACATTAAAAAAAACTAATAAAGTGAAGGGTATTTTTGTAAACAAATAACAATTTTTAAAATTTATACAACAAACCAAACACCCAATAAAAAATAATCTCAACATAACTTATCCTATCATTACTAATCCCAACATAACTTATCCAATCATAACTTGTATTCAAACCAAACGACCCCTTAGTATCTCATCTCAGAAAGGGTAGAAGGGAAGATTGTATTTGGAGGTGCTATCTTGTTCACCGTGTGTCAAAGAGCACCTCTAGAATTTATTTATTTTTTACATCTAAGAAAGGTCTACCTTCCCATATTAGTAATTTATTTCTCCGGAATTTTTTTATTTCCATAGGAGGGGGAGGGGTTATAATCATTTAATATTTGATACTTATTTACTAAAATTAATTAAAACTCGCATCATATTAATTTTAGGAAAAAATAAGTTTATGTATTTTTAAAGCAAACTATTTATATTCATATATTCCTTTACATTTGATACCTCCATACTATTAAAATTTGCCCCCCTAATATTAAAATTCGTGTGTTGGTGTCATGTTGACACTAGCACCCACCTTGTATGATATACCAATAGGGTATACATATACCAACAGAGTATTACAGAGGATTAAGCTCAGTCCTATATGATACCGATATGGTATCAATATACCGATAGAGTATCATAAAGAATATATTTTCTACTAATTTAGAATTTAATAAATAAGTTTGTAACTTTAATAATTTTGTCTTAATTATTTTATTTATTAAAAAAAGAGCTCAAAATTATATGATATCGATAGGATATCAATATACCGACGGAGTATCACAAGAATATATTTTCTACTAATTTAGAGTTTAATAAATAATTTTGTAACTTTAATAATTTTTTAGTCCTATACAATACCGATATGGTATAAATATATCAACAGAGTATCACAACGAATATATTTTCTACTAATTTAGAGTTTAATAATATTTTCATTTGTTTCTTATTTTATTTTTAAAAAAAAACATACTCCTATATGATACCAATTGGGTATCAATATACCACAAGAGTATCACAGAGGATTGAGTTCATTCTATATGATACTGGTATGGTATATATACATCATCGAAGTATATTTCATAGCATTTATGTTGATGTCAGCATGACGCCAAGGCAAAATAAAAAGGGATAAGTAGGGTAAGAAGGTAAATAGTTTGGGTCATGGGTCCATTAAGCATAAATATTTTGGATTGGGTTTATTTAGGTAAATAATTTCAAATTAGGTTTATTTTGTGTACTTTTCCCTTAATTTAATATAACTAAAAAATACTCAAAGAAATATTTTCAAAGTGTGACAACACGTATATTCATGGCAAGACGAAAGGTGATTCATAAATTAAGAATGATGTGGTATGACGTATTTGAATTGTTCAAGGTTCAAATTTTATGTTCTAAAGTCAAGTGAGTTGCAAAATAAAAATTGACAAAAATTATCACAAATTTCATTTTAAAGATTTCTCTGAAATTTGGATAAAATATCTCAGAGCTTTTCTCCCAATCTATTAAAACTTAGAGGGTTGATGACCCATAAGTTGAAGGTCTACGAGTCTAGTTTTCAAAGATCAAACCATTCATCCATATGACTTCAGAATAGAGAGATATTCATGTTTTCGTGAGATGATGCAAGCAGGCACGTGAGATGGGCCTAGGGTCGGTAGAGGATAGATATAATCAACCACCTTTATTTCTTCTTCATTTTGCTCTTGTTTCAGTTTGTTAAAATCATAGAAACTCCAAAATATTTCTTAAAATACACCATAGATCCTTGCGATCTCATCTAGAAAGCATAAAAAAAATATTCTGCATCGCGAGCTCGTCATTTTGACATAGTTTGCTTTTGTCAATTTTGCGGCATAGATTTGAGGGTGTTGTGGCGGTGAGTTACAATCACTATAGAGTGTTCTTTGGTCTATTTCAAGGACGTATAGTAAAGTAAGAATGTTCTTTTATCGACTTATAACTATTTTAGAGCTTGGATAATATTTTTTAGGTGAAAATTTGTATCTTTTGACAAATTATCATGACACCTTATCTTCTTATGTGTTGATTGAGCTTTAACCATATTGTAGTATTACGTGAGTGTAGGAAGAGGTTCATAAGCCACTTAATATTATTAAAAAAATATGTTAAGGTTATTCACTTCTTTTGATATTATAAGACCCTGCACGTTAAAAGATCAAATTATGGAAAGAAAGTGCAAATTGAGTTTCTGGTGCAGTGATGTATGAACCCCATCTACGGCTTGTGGTTAGGTTTACAAGTCATAGATAGGCCACGTGGATGGGACAAGTACTTGGCAAAATTTGAAATTTGGGATTGGATGCATGAAAGGTCCTTACGGGGCATAAATGGGTCTATGAGTCATGAAAAAGAGTCGTGGTTGAGAATCAGAGAAGGGTGCTATTAAGTTCAACATGAGACCATACACAGATTGTGATTTGGTTGATGGACCATAAATAGGTTTCGTAGTTGATGAGATGTAAAAAATTTTAAGTATTGGTGAACCTACGAAGGATATCTACAATCCGTAAATGCAAACAGGTGTTCGTAGATTAAAGTTCAAATTCCAAGTTTCTGAAGTTTGGGGTGTAACTAGGATAAAACCTTTTTCTATGAGTTGTAGATTGATCTACAACCCATAGAGTCGTAGATTGATCTACAACCCATAGGTTTGTGTCATGGTTTCCCTTGATAGTTTTCAATGAAGGGTATTTTCGACTTTCTCTCGCACCCTAATGTAAGGCCTATAGGTTAAAAGGTCAAAATTAGGGAGAAGTTGCAGAATTAAGTTCTGGAACAGGTAAGTACAATCCCATCTACTGCTCGTGGTTAGTTTTACGGGTCGTAGATAGGCCTCATAGATAGACCATAGACTTGGTGAAATTTTAAAGCTTGGGGGTCGAAGTACGAAGAGTATCTACGATCCTAGAAGGAACTACGAATCATAGATAGTGGTCATAATGGAGGGTCAAAAATAAGTTTCTGAAGCTGAGAAAGTGTCATTAGACGAAATCTTTATATAAGCCATGGCTCTTTATGTGGTTTGAGTCCTAAGAGGATAAAAATTTTCTAAGTATGGGACGGGATTACGAGGGGGTTTACAACCCGTCGTTTATTTTACGAACTATAGAAAGTGTCCCTAGATTAGGGTTTAGAGACATACTTTAGGGGTTCAAAATGTAACTAAGATGAAACCCAACGTACAACCCATAGATCGGGTCGAGTTCGTAGATAAGGTCCAAAAAATTTTAATGAAAGATAATTTTGACATTTTTCCACATCCTAAGTCCAATACTACGTCGTATTATACCTATTTCTACCTATATGAATCCTCAACCCTACCATTACACTCTCATCCACTCCCAACTCATATTCCTCTCAAATCTCTCTAAGGCTCTCAACTCCTCAAGACACAAGAAGGCAAGAAAGTTAGGGCTTCAAGTCCTCTTCTTCAATCTCAAGTCTCTTTCTTAGGCTTCTAATCAAAGGTACGTAGTTTTTTATTTGTGGATTCCTTTCACCCACAAAGCTCAAGAACACTCTTTATATTACTTAGCTTCAAGCTATGAATCTTTATGAGTTTTATAATAAGTTCTTAAAAATATGGATTTTATAATGTATTTATAGTTATATGAGGTATATCAATACAATGTTATGAGATTGATGATTCACAAGATGAATTTCATGTTTCTTATCTAAGGTTTTTAATGATTATGGTGGGCTATTTTTTAGAATGGTTTAAATTGATGGATTTTACTATGTTTATGCATAACTCTCTTGAATTGCATGATTTAAAGCTTAGATGAATTAACTTACCAAGTGTAATTACTCCGAAGGTTATTTTTTATTTATCTGATAAAATTATTATTTTACCCCTCCTGTTAGAGGTCATGAGTCATGTTTGATTGATTTTAAAAGTTTGTTTTTTAAATTTTTTTATGAAAGTTGAGATTTTTGCGAAAGATGGGATTTTTGAGGTTTGAATTGCCTAATTTTGAAATTTTAAGTCATTCGAAGATTTGAGTGTCAAAATGAAATTTCGGCCATTCCATTAATTTCAAAATATGGAAATTGTCCTAGGAGCATTGTCAGAATCAGATTTGGAGTCATTACATGAATTTTAGGTTTGGAGTTTGAAAATTGAATTAATTTGAGTTTGAGTTGACTTTGATCAATGTTTCAAGTTTTGGTGCTCAGATTAATTTTTTTACTGTTCCACTAGTCTCAGGAGGTGATTTTAGTGCTAATGATAGTTTTGCCATAATTTTTGAATGCCCCGGTGTTGTTTTGATATTTCAAATGGCCTAAGTTAGAATTAAGGCGCGTAATCAGGTTCCGAGTCAAGGAGATCTCAGATAATCTGAATCCTTTCCTATGCAATCTACTGTTTCTAACAACAATTCATAAAAGAAAAAAGAGAACGAAAGAAAAAAAGGATCCCATGATCCTGAACTGATCTTACCTGGGATCGCAAATCCCAAGTTTGTCAATAAAGAGTGGATCAGCGGAAAAAAACATAGCAAATTTCTACCAAGATAACTGAAAGTTCCAACTAATAAGAAGCTTAATGAACCTAAAAAAATTATAAAGGCCCAGGTGATTTCTAACGACTTCATTGAGTTCAGAAAGTCAAATTTAGTCGAGTTGTATATATGATTTGTGTGTATGGGGTTCCAAACGAATCTGGAGAGTTGATTTTGAGTCTTGAAATGATTGAAAAACCTTTTGTTGTGTTTTGGTGCAGGCCTCGCTATAGCGACCTAGGTGTCTCTATAGTGAAGCCGCTATAGCAGAGGCTAATTAAAAGTGTGGGTGTTGTTATAGCGACATCAGAAAGGGGTTTGTAGACCCCTGTGCACCCATTTTTGAACATTTCCTGCATTTTCAAACTTGGAGAGCTTGGCTTGGATGTCTTTGAATTAATTTTTTGAAGGTTTTTCATTGAAAAAGTTTTTTTTCCACTTCCTTTATCGTTACCCATTAAATACCCCCTTGATTTTAACATCAAATTTGCAAGATTCAATTGAGGAAATTGAGGATTTTCATGAACTTTGAGACTTTTACAAAATTGATAATTGTGAACTCATTTCAACTCCGTTTATAAATTGGTTTTTATTGGCGGTTTCCTAATCATGAGAGGAATATTTTCATCTAAAATTTTTAAAATTTTGACATTAATTTTTTATAGTAAATTTTTGGACAATTTTTCCCTTTTTCTAATTTTTTTTATTTTGGTGTTATTAATTTGTATTGCGATTGTGAGTTCATTTTCGAGTAGATTGTGGTACTTTAGATTCCTTTCAGAAGGAAAAAATATTGTCGTTGGAGTGATTGATTGGCTAAATTGAGGCAAGTGGATTCTAACCCTTATTGAGTCTATTGAACTTAGTATTTCCTTTTAATGTAAAACTTGGGGATTAGTGAATTATTCTAGTGGATATGATTTGTGTAATGGGGATGTGAAAGTAATGACATGTGTGGTTTGAATTGTGAAACTATGTCTAATTGTGATTGTTCAAGACTTGTGAATTGATATTGTGAGTTGGACTTACAATGCTAAATGATGAGAATGCAAAAATATTCATGTTGTTCTACTTGTTGAACTTTGATTCATGATGCATGGAATTGTCCACTAAAATACTTTTTGTAAATTGTTGGGCTAAATGCATACTAGAAACATTATTGAATTTGTTGAACTAAGTGTTGTAAAATGTGGACTAAATGATGCATAGTCCTAAGTAATTATGACAATTCGATTATTGAAAAACTTTGAGCTATGATATGATGTGATTATTATGTAATGTGTTAATGATGACACAAATGTTGAGAGAACAATGAAAATGATTGATGATTAATGAATAAATGATACGTGGATATCTTGCTTATTCTTATACTGGTGGAAGTGATTATATGCTATGATGACATATACTTGCTTGATGTTCCATTGATGATGAAAAGACAAAGAAAAATGGTTTCAGCTAGAAAAGAAGAAAAAAAAGTGAAAAGTTGAAAAGAAATAATTCCGGTAGATGATAATGATATTGATTTGATGTGATTATTGTATGTATGGATAATGTTGATTCTTGTATACTCGCATGTTTATCATATATGTATTTATGTGTTGTAATGAAAAGTCGAAGAAAAATATTTTTGACTAGAAAAGAAAAAAAATGAAATAAAAAGCTGAAGGAAAATAGTTTCGGCTAATGGTTTTAGCTAAGATATGAAAGTAAATATCAAAGTAAAATGGTTATGGTGGATACATAGTCCATGTGTGTCCCCCATGGGTTCCGGTGTGACTATATCAGCGGATGTGTATCGTAGGACAGACATGCATGATGGTTACTTGACATTTGCATTACATTCCTTGCATTTCATATCATAATATTCCTTACTTGAAAGTTTTTGTATGTACTAAGTGTGATATTTTGAAGGACTATTGAAGTGTTGTGACATGTACTGACTAACTCAGATCTTATACATTGTTGAGATTAAGCTATTGAAAATTTGTGACATATGATGAATTACTCGAGTCTTGTATATTGTGAAGATTGAATTATTGAGGTATTATGATATGAGATTGTAAATGTTTATATTATCTATATGGTGTATGCTAGACTTTCCTACGTGCATATTTTGTAGTTCAGAGGTATGTGGTTGGGATGGAAGGAGTGTTTAATTCTTTATTCTCTAACTATGATTAAGTCTGCTTGTTGGGTACCTTGGTACTCACCCTTATTTTTCTACATATATGTGTAGGTTGTGAGCCTGAATCTTACTGATGTTTTTAATCTCCTTTTTAGACTGAGCTATTGACAGTTGAGAGGTATGTTTGTTGTTCCAGCATACTCCTAAAACTGTCAGATATTTTACTAGTTTTATTCTATTTGAGAGACTATAACAACCCAAAATTTTTTGAACCTTGTAATGTTGATTGAGATCTGATTTGAACCTATCTTGGTTGGTTAATGAGCTTCATGAGTCTCTCTTGAGTGACCGTTTTCAAAGAAATCGCATTGGTTAAGTTTTACTTGATGTCTTATGGAAGTACTGACTTTAAATGGCCATATCTCTTAGCACGGGTAGAAATGGGAAATCCATGACCTATCAAATTGAAGTTATTTGAGTTATCTTTCCAACGCACTTGGTTTCACTTGATTCAGAGTTTAGATGAAGAAGTTATGACCTTTTTGGTGAGACTGCCTGCACAAAAATTCGCTTCTGGAATTTTGGTTAAGGCACTGCCTCATGGTGGCCTTCACGGGTCGTGTGCCATCTCATGGTCCGTGAAGTAACCGTGTGACCTCTCACGAGGTGTGGTAAGGTATTTTGGGATGACTTGGACCTAAGGATTGGTTCTATTTATAAGGTTAACGTTTCAGAGATTGCATCAACGTGGAAGTGAGGTACACGGACCGTATGAGGCCTCAAGGCCCGTGAACCAGTCTGTGTGAAGGTGCCAGCCAAGGCTCTGGACCAAGTGAGGCTCCATGGACCAGTTCATGGTCCTTGTGAAGCCTCACAGACCGTGAAGCCTACCGTATGGTTGCGGGAGCTAAATTTTTCTAAGTATTGGATTACCGTCTTGGGTCTTCGTCGATGAAATATTTTTTTAAGTGAAGCTTCACGGGAGGACTCATGGTCCGTGTGATCTTACATGGTCCGTGTAGTTGTGATGAGGGTGACATTGGCATATGTTTATCATCGTTTCATTAATAGTTTAATTATAATTTTTGGTGATTCCTAAGGACGTTTTAGTCTTCCTAAGCCCTCCTAAACCCCTGAAATTAGCCTATACACCTTCATTCAATTCAAATTCTTCCAACACTTAGGATTATTTTCAAACTCTCTCTTCCAAAGGCTCTCATCCTAGTATGGCTTGATGATTGGAATTGGAATTCAAAGGAATCTTCTTCTTCAATCTCTCTTCTCTCTAAAGCTTCTTGATTATCAAGGTATGTGGGAATTTATTCATGGCTCCTTTCAACCATGAAGCCCCAAAACTAATTTCTTCAATTGATTTCATGAAATTAAGCTTACTTTAAATATGGGTCTTTAAATTCATTATTGTTTTAATTAAATTAAAGTATGAGTTGTATTTAATTGTTGATTTTAAAGTGAATTAAGTCCTAATTTGTTGAATTCCATTGATTTTATGAAGGTTCAATTATGCATGTCCCGTTAAGCTTTAAACCTATGCATGGGTGATGTTAATTGAGTTTTAATTGTTTATTTAACTTTGAATTTCATATAGATTCTTTTTATTATGAATTTAAATTATGAATTCTAATTTTTCATACTATTCCTCTCAACATTCATGACATATGCATACTTGAAACTTGATTTTGATGAAATACTTGTTATGGACTAGTCCCACCTTGATTTGACTTGACTTGATTTTTGAAAGACATGGGATATGACTAGAATGTGATCACATCTTGTCTTGACTTGGCTCTTTGAGCATCTTGGGTTTTTACACCATCTTGTATTTGCCTTGAATGAGCTACTCCTATGCATTGATCCTTGAACTTGATATTTGAACTCTTGTTTGGCTTTTTAGCCTAATTATGAAAAGACTTGGATTACGATTTGGCTTTTGAGCCCAACCTTGCATTGTGTTGATTTAAAAGTATGTAACCTCCATTTTGAAATCCTATATATGTATATGTATTCCTGTGGGTTGTGACTTAGCACCGAGGAATTGGAGTCGGGATGGACTATCTCCAAGGGTCCATACTCCTTTCTGTCAAACCATGTGCCAATATGGATATGCTCCCTCCTAGGGATTGAATTGCATTTTTCCTTTTTAGGGTTGACTTATATTCCCTTTTTTAAGGTTGACTTGGGATCTACCTAGCAAGTAGTCCAATTCCAAGTAGTAGCTCATTTGGTCTCTCTTGTTATCGGTTGAGGTCACATTCCCTCTATGAATATGGAACTATCACATTCATGCATCATGGATTTCATGGCATATTGACACAATATCCTTCCTTGATTATATACTTCTTTCTATATGTACATGTGCCCTTGCCATTTAACTTGTTTTGCAGGATTTCATGTTCAGATGCATTGCATGCCCGCATACTTAGTGCATTCTATGTACTAACCCATATTCTTCATCTATATGATCTAACCATGTAGGGGCCAGAGTTGATATCCATCCACCTTTAGACGGTTAGCTTGGAGATCTCGGATCTCTATCTTATGTTTTGTTATTTCTTATCTATCTTATGACTTGAGGGTGAGCCCAGGTTATGTTGTGGCCCCCATCTTATCCTATGTAGAGGCATTGTTGGACATATCGAATTCCATTGTACGCCTGTATTATATGCTTATTTGAGATGCTATGACTATATCATGTTTTGACTATGGTTACGCTCATGCTATATTGATGCTTTTAAAGGAGATCGTGTTTACGTGGAAAGTTCCAAGTCCCTCCTTGCCCCCATAGCTTGAGTCATACTTACTCGCCCCTTAGAACATATTTGTTATGTGCTATGTGATTCATACAAATCCCTTCCCCTATGACATCCCCATAGCTTGAATCCAAAACCCCAAAATTCCTTAGAATTATGTGCTACTTGTTATATTACGCGCTTTCGAATCAATGATGTATAAATCGATGCTAAGATGGATTGATTAAGGGCTCTCGGGTTCTCATTTTCCATGTCACATCCAGACCCTACTCTTGGGTTGTGACAGAGACAAAGACTATTGAGACTTGTATCATTTCTTCTAATTCTGGTGTATTAGAGGCTTATACCTTGTGACAATAAGTTTTGGGATGGTTTAATTAGATTTATACCTTATAACTTGTTGCTATTATGTTAGGTTAATTTATCTTCCGCATTATCTTGTTTTATGTTGTTGTGATCTGTCTAGACTGACTTGTCTCGGTGGAATAAAGACAAGTATCATCACCTCAAGAATGAGTTTGTGACACCAAGTTGTATGTTAAGTTCTCTAATTACGATGTTATGAATGATAAGGTCTTTCAATCAGAAGTTTATGAAAGTTACAAAGTATTTTATGAAGATCTTTTTATGATATTATTAAAGATGGTGAAAGGACAACTTTTACCAAAGATGGACCCTCTTGTGATAAGGACAATTCTCATATGAAAGGATTCCTAAGTTGAATGAGCTACTCCTAATATGATGATGTTATGTTTTAAAGCTTATGAATGTATATGTATATGATTATGTTTTAAAGTATTCCGTGGAACTTGACTTAGCACCGAATGGGACTTGAGGTAGGGTTCGGTAAGGGAATCTTAGTAGCAACCTCTTATCTCATTAACTATGTGCTACCATAGGATCCCTTGTAGGCCAAGACTAGTGGATTCACAATAGCAAAAGTTAAATTTAAAGATGTGCACGCATAAGTTGACAAAGTTCTACCTGATAAATAGTCTCCCCGGCTAACATAGGGAACCGTGTTGGATTTCATGTAGTAGTTCACATGGTCTTAAATATCGATTACGGTCTTCTCCCACATAAATATGTATATGATGACTTGAAATGTTTATATTGCTTTAGATCATGTTTTAAATGATGCATTGATCATTCATCTTCTATTGAGCTTTATTCCTTGTTATGATTATGCATATTGTCTATTATGATATTATGATCTCTTTGTTTAATTGCCTCCCATAAACTTGGTACATTCAAAGTACTAACATATATTTTTGCCTAAATGATATCACCATTTAGGGACCGGTGCTCCTCCTTCTCCGACGTGTGGCTAGTTATGGGCGTTCGAAGACTAATTGATTGGCGAGTCCTCTAGTTCAGGGACAAGACCTATTTATTTTCAAGATTGATGTATTAAGACACTTTGATTGTTTAGTTCTATCTCTTTTTGCTACATTTTAAATTGAGAGTGATCTAGGAACATGTCTTAGCCCCGTCAAGTCTAAGCTAGAGGTATTGTTAGACAATATATGAATGTTTTATGTTTCATCCTTGTTTTATGGATTCATCTCCCTTAGTCCAATTTCCCCCATTTAATTTTTCTTTTTTTTTGTTTAATACCTATGATATGCTTGATGAATGCTAAGAGGCTTGGGTAAGGTGCCTTTGGGTTCCTTATTCATCGTATTACGACTATGCCCTAGGCTTGGAACGTGACAAACTTAGTATCAGAGCATGAGATTTTGAAATAGTCCTCAAAGTCTAACATGCCACGTCGAATAGGGCCTTGTTCATGGTTGTGAAGTGTGCCACAATTATGAATGAGAGACTATAAGGCATTTAGAAAATATTCTCTTCTTTCGTGAATCATTTTGTGCCTTAGGGTCATCCTAAGATTTTCCCTAACTAACGAATGGTTCTTTATGATTTTTTAGATCATGCCACCAAGATGACTTCCTCCACTAAGAGATGTGAATAAGGACCAAGTTCCTCTGATCCCATAAGAAGATGGAGTTTCTCATGCAGAGTTATAGGCCACTTTCACAATGTTGGCTCAAGCTATGGCCAACCAAGTCAACCAAGAGGTTGTCATTCCTCTTCAAACACGTACCCCGACTACTAGGATCCATGATTTTGTAAGGATGAACTCGTCCGAGTATGATGGCTCCAAGGTAGATGAGGACTCGGTGGAGTTCATTGATGAGGCCTATAGAATTGTGGCTACTATGGGGGTACCACCAAATGAAAAGGTCGAGCTTGTGGCCTATCACTCAGAGGTATCGCCAAGGTATGTTATGATCAATGGGTAGGACAAAGGGGTGAAGAAGTGAGACCAATTACTTAGGAGTTCAAGGGTGCCTTCCTAGATCAATTATTTCCATTGGAGTTGAGGGAGGCCAAGGTTCAAGAGTTTATCAACCTCCGAAAACACAACATGAGTGTGAGGAAATACTCTCTCAAGTTCAACAATGTAACACCCCCCACATTGGAAATATGAAAATTGCAAAAGTCACAAGAATCTAATTTTGGACAGGATAGTACGAACCCATCTATAGCTCATGGTTTGATCCATGGGTCGAAGATAAGACTCGTGGATGGGCATAAGACTTAGTGAACTTTTAAAATCATGAGGTTGAGGGATGAAAGGATTTTATGGTCTATGAAATGGTCTACGAGCCCTAGATAGTTGTTCATAGACTAGGGATTTAAAAAACAATTCTAAAGTTTTAGGAGTATCACTAAACGAAAGGTCTTTAGGGATTGTAGTCCTTTATAGGAGGCATAATTGGAGTCGCGGATAGGGACATGAGAGGAAAATAATTTACAAGTCTGAGATAGTTCTATGAGGGGTATCTACGACCCGTAAATAGAACTACGACTCTTAGAAGGAGTCATGGATGAGGATCATAGACCTATTTTAGAGAACCAAAGTGTAACCAAGACGAAATCTATGATCCATAAGCCATAATTGGATCTACAACGTGTTCGTGGGTTGGGATCTAACAGTTTTAATGAAGGTCTTTTTGTTCATTTCCTACCCGTCTAACCCCTAAACTATATCATTTACCCTATAATTACCCGTAACTATCTTTAATTTGATTAAACTACTCTTAATCTCATTCTCTCCCAAATTTTCTCCAAAATCTCTAAGGTTTTTTCTCTCAAGAGGGTCCTCCATTGAAGCAAGCTAGGGTTCTAAATTCTCCAAGGAATCAAGGTCTGTTTCTCTCAAATTTCTTGAGGTTCTTTATCTAGGTATGTGGGTCTTCATCTATGGATCTATTTCATCCATGAAGCCCAAATCAAACTCAACTTTTTCTCAAGTTTCAAGCATGAATTTTATGGATTTTCGTGTTTTTACTTCAATTGCTTGAATTATGATTATTACTTGATTAATTAACTCAACTATATATGAATTATTCTAATTTACATGAATTGCATGATTTTCAAGATATTTCAATAACATATTGATTAGGGCTTATGAAATTGATATGGGTTCCCCCTAATTATGATTCAATTTGTCTCCAATTACATGATTTTATATTAATTTCATTTAATTTCATGATTTTAGATTCAATTGTCCATGAACCTATATTCTGTCCTAATTCCTATGTCAAGCTATGATTTATGAATAAGAATTCAAGTACTCAAGTATGATATGATTCATGATTATGAAGGGTGACTCTAGACTCTATTTTTATGCAAGTTGACAAGTTAGGGATTTGCACCCATATTTTATGCAAGATAGGTAGGTGAGCTATTCTTATGATTTAAAGTGATTTACTTGGTTATGATACCTACTTTATGAGTTATGATTTTTGACTACTGTGAATTACGAATTACAATGTTGATTACTATATTGCATGTTTATTATTTCGTTAGATTTGTGTCACGATCCAAGCCTAGGGCCTAGTCGTAACATGGCGAATGAGAGACCCGTAGGCACCTCATCCAAGCCATCTTAGCATATCAAGCATTCATAGGTAGACATATACATAGTGCAGAAATAAAATAGGAAAAGGGACTAAGAAAAATCATTTGAGTAAAAAGGAAACATCCCACACATACATCATTGTCCAAAAACGTAACATTCTAATCATGACTTAACGAGAACCAGTGCACAATTTCAATTTTTCTCCAATAGAAAAGATATGTAAATAAGTTAGAAAGTAAAAACCTCCAGTTTTAAAAAGCCAAAAATATACATCCGTCTTAATAGTACAAGTATGAAGAAAAATAGGCAAAAATCCAAACTAAGGGCTCACCACTATCACTAATCTTGAATGTCGATAACTATCACATGTCGGAGGAGGAGGAGCATCGATCCCTACAAGGTAATTTAGGCAAAATATGCATTAATACGTTGCAATGTACTAAGTACGTAAGATGCAATGCAAATATGGAATTGTAATGCCATCATTCATAAATTAAAAGACTTCAATGCATGAATGGTAAAGTCATCATTTATATGAGCATAAACATGCACAAGGAATAATGTTCAATATGAAGTAAATATAATACATTAAATGAAACATGTGTGATGGAATGAAGACATCAAATCTCATACTTTATGGAAATGGACCATAATCGACATATAAGACCATGTGAGCTACTACATAGAATCCAACATAACCCTCTACGTTAGCACGAGGAGTCCACTTGTTGGGTGGAACTCCGTCGCATAGCATACATCATTAATAATATAAATGGCCTACGTGGATCCACTAGCCTACCCATAAGGGATCCTATAGTGACACATAGTTAATGGGGCAACGGGTTGCTTCTAGGGTTCCCTTATCAAACCCAGCCTCAATGCCTTATCCGGTGCTAAGTCATCCCACAGAATACTTTAAAACATACACTTACTCAAGTAATGACACTTAGAATCATAAGTAACAATTTTAAAGAGTAGCTCAAAAATTAGGAATCTCCAAGTGAGAATTGTCCTTTCACCTTGGGGACCATCATAAACATCTTTTAAGGGCATCATTGAGATAATTATATCTTTGAATGAACATTAACTTAAAATCCTTTCCTTTATGCTCTTAATTCATCATCATCATAACATGCAAGAATCTCCTTAAACTTAGTGGGCTAGTACATTGTTTAGGAAACCTCATAAATCAAGAGAGTAATACATAAACATGAAAAAATGTACATCTTTAAATCATATACTAAGCAGCCCACACATCATCAATTAAATCCTAATCATTGGGGTCAAAGTCATCAACTTAATACTCTTAGAAAAACATAGCAAAATATTACATGGTAACATTGGACACAAAATTTATAGCAATACATCATGATATCATCATTTAAATCATTGGAAGGCATAATGGTATTTTAAGTAACTTAAAGAAGAGGTAAAAAGCTTTAAGAAAGGACTTTGTGGATGAAAGGAATCCATAAATCAACTCACATACCTTGATTAGAGCCTAGGAAGAAGGAACTTGAAGTTGTGAGGAAGAACCTTTGAAATCCTAGCCTTTTGCCTTATTTTCTTGAGAGGATATTTGCCTTAGAAATATTTGAGATGATAGAAGAATGAAATAAATGAGGATCCTTAAGGGTTTTAGGTCCGATTAAGGGCTTAGGGGACCATAAAAATGATGTAGTTTAAGTCTAGGATACGCGAAAAGGACAAAAATACCCTTCACTAAAATTGCCGGACTGAATCCACAAGACCCCAATTATGGGTCGTGGACCCAGCCATGAGTCGTAGTTTGAGTCATCTTGTCCTCCTTTTCCAATCTTCATAGTTTGGTTACCGACCACCCATTTCATGAAACCCTTCTATGGGTCATAGATCGACTCGATGGGTCATAGATCATCTCATGGAACTCTTCCACACTTCAGCTAATTTTCTATTTCCTGAGCTCCATCCACGAACACAAACCATGGACCATAAACAGGACCATGGGTCATCCTGTTGGTCGTGGTTTTATTTCTAGAAACCTAAATTTCCACAAACTTTTGGAATTTATTCTATGACTCTTTCTACAGTCCTTGTTTCCTTCCACGGGCCATAAATGATCCTCATGAACTCTTTAACACTTAGTGAAATTCCTAAATTTTGAAACCCCTATTCACAAGCCTAGTCTATGGCTTGTGGATTGAACCACGAGTCATGAACTTGGCTCATGAAATGACCCTAAACCTTTCCACTCTCACTTTTTCTACACTTTTTAGACTTTCAACTGAGGGTCCTTACAATATTTCCACCTTGGGAACATTCGTCCCCAAATGTACTTAAACATAGGCTATAAGAAGCTAAATATCAACTAACGACCCAGTATGCATGCGAAAATGTAATCTAAATATCTTTTTATGAAATTTTCAAAATCCATACTCAAAATATGTCTCAAAACAGTCCATAAAGATTAAATATGTACATGCATCATACAAAAATTGAAATGCAAGAGATTAGAGGTTTTGTGCAAGAATAACTTAATACTTTACGCTTGAGTAGAGCGGAAAAAACAGGGATAACACTTCATCATGTCCACTTTTGCTTTCAATGTTGCACCTTCAACTTGTTGATTCCTTCAAAGCACTTTAATGGATACAACTTCCTTATTCCTTAGCCTCTTTACTTGTTGATCTAGCATTTTAATCGGTGCCTTTTCATAACTTAAATTTTCTTTAATGTCCTCCAATTCCAATGGGACTATAGAGTTTGGATCATCCATGAATTTCCTCAATATTGATACATGGAAAGTTGGATGAATCAGGTTCATTTTCATAGGTAACTCCAACTCATATGCGACTTTATCAACTCTTCTCACCACCTTGTAAGGCCTTATATATCTAGGACTTAATTTTCCTTTTTTACCAAACTAGACTACACCTTTCATGGGAGACGCCTTCAAATAAATTCAATCACCAATATTGAACTCAAGATCCTTTTTTCTCACATCAGAGTGGGACTTTTACCGACTTTGAGCTATTTTTAATTTCTCCCTTATGAACCTCACCTTTTTCATAGCATCCATGACTATGTCTAGCCCTAGCAAGGCCATCTCACCAACTTCAAACCACCCAATAGGTGATCTAAACTGTCTACCATATAGAGCTTCAAATGGTGTTATCTCAATGCTTGAATAGAAGTTATTGTCGTAGGAAAACTCAATGAGAGATAATTGATCATCTCAACTCCCCTTGAATTCCAATACGCAAGTTTGTAACATAACCCACAATATTTGTATCATTCTTTTGGCTTACCCATCAGTTTGAGAATATAAGGTGATACTCAACTTTACCTTAGTACCAAGACCCTTTTGAAAGGACTTCCAAAAGTGAGAGGTAAATTGGGCTCCACAATTCGATATGATGGACAATGAATCCCATGTAACCTCACCAAATCTCGGACGTATAATTGACCATAATCTTTGGTACTAAATATTGTTTGACTAGTAAGGAGTGGGTCGAATTTGTCATTCTATCCACTATCACCTATATGGAGTCAAAGTGCTTCTTGGTCTTACTCAATCCCACTACAAAGTCCATATTGATCTCTTCCCACTTTCAAATGGGAATATCAATTTCTTGAGCTAGACCACCCTGCCTTTGATGTTCAACCTTGACTTGTTGGCAATTAGAGCATGATGTCACTCAAGTCACACCTTCTTTCTGTGGTAAAGCGGTAATTATTAAGTAATTAACCTAACTGAGGTTAGGGTTGATTCCTCAGGTAATATGGTAGACTTGAGAATTAATTCAATGTAAGTCGGGAATGATTAACCTACTTATCTCCCAGGAAAAGAAGGGATTGTAAAGTAATATTAACTAAAATAAATGAATGCAGGTGATGAGAAATATGTAGAAGAGATAACTAGGGTGATGTGTTCCCCATGAATCCCTAACTCGGTATTATCAGATAAATGTAATATTTTCCAATATGTAGGTGTAGGAAAGTAAATTAGGTTTACCTAAACCTTTGATCCAGTGAATAGGTTAATTTCATCCTAGAACTTGATCCATCTCCGTGATGTGACATTACTAACCCTTATTTTTATCCCAGTACAACCTCCCTTTGATCTAGTTTGGTTGATTAGATGAGAACATCTCAATCGAATCTTGTTAATTACCTCTTTTCCTATTCATTGCTTCCCTGATTCGAAAAGTAACACTGGACGAGTTCTAACGTAGGCCTCCATTAAAAAATAATTAAAGTGAAGAGGAATAATTAATACAACCTAACAGACCTTCCAAGAATTATAAAATATCTAATTTTACCTAATTAGTTCGTCATGGTTCCTACAACCGTAGTTATAGATTTAGCTATGCATGATCAGTATAAATGCAAAAATTATGAAGTAGAGTAACATAATTGAGCACTTGCACAGATGAATTAAGAATATGAAATCCAACTCTTCAATTAATATCACAAATTTGAATAAAGAACGTACACTAATGTTTTTTCTCTCAAAATATGATAACTCCTAAGTGTATCCTCTAAAACCTTGTTCAAACTTCGTGACTGCTAAAAACTTAATGAAAAATAACCTAAAACCCTATTTATAATGTGTAAAATGCAAAACCAAAATAAAATAGGAAAATTGTATCGGTGCCATCTACGTATAGGTTCATGGCTCGTGTTTCACTCTACAGCTCGTAAATCGGGGTTTCGTGGATTACAACTAAAATCTGGAGGCTACTTTTATGAGACCTATCCATGGGTCGTGTAAGATTCTATGGCCCGTGAGAGGTTTTATCAAATGACTTTTCAGAACTTCTCCACTTTCTGATCCTCAAGGTAGGAACATACTCTATGACTCGTGGATCATTCTACGACTCGTCTGCTTCTCTCGTAGAGTTTACTTCCGAAATTCACCCTTCACTGGAATTTGACATGAGACCCCTTCTACGGCTCGTGAACCTTTCTACGACCCGTAAAGGGTTTCGTGGATCATCAAATGTTTTTGTTTTAACCCACTTGTTCAAAAACTCATGCCAACATTAATCAAACCTACTAATATCACTTTGAGAACACATAAATTTCCAAGTTTTAAGCATCAAAAGTGTTGCATTTCGGCAGCACATCAACACCCTCAACTTAAAATTATTGCTTGTCCTCAGGCAATGGAATCAATCTAGATAAGCAGTACAGAGACACACAGACCTCAACCCAATGGCACATACTATATCAAAATCTAACACAGATACCCATACCTTTTTAAAAATACATATCAGATAGCTATCCAGCAAACCAACGCAGATCAATACATCAAACAGTGGTACTATGATAAGCTATGAGACCATAAATAAGCAATAATCACTAACTTAGTCAGATAGCAACAATGCAATGTAGATTCCCTCACAAAAAGAAGTCTCATTCCTCACTCAAAATAATATTTTCAAATTCAGTACTTGGGACAATATTACAACACTCACTCTCATAAACGACTTTCAAATATTATGACCAATACCATAGGCTTGCCCCTATACTCACGACTGACACCTTTAACTAGTTGGACTATGATCACTTTAGGACTTTCGGGGCTTGTAAAATAGGCTCAGGGGGCTTTGGTATGATACTTTAGGAATATAGTGACTAATGACCCTTCTTGACACTGTATGTTTTTACACTTTTGCCCTACCAACTCATATTTTCCTTTATTCCCTCTTTTTCTCCCATTCCAGACCTTTTAGTATGTTTAGACTCAATTTTTTTACACAGTGCCTTTATTTTTTCATGATCTCTTTTTCTATCTAGCACACTGATTACACACTTCTTTTTTTTTTCTTACACCCTTTTCAAATATTTTCTTTCCCTTTTCTGTATCACTAGTTTTCCCCTCATTTTATGATTTTTCTCACACTAGCCACTCTCAACTAAGTCTTTTGTCTGGAGTTGAGGTGCACAATATCCATCCTCAGAACTAGGACCACTTTTGGATAGCCACCTGCAACATAGGCTTTTGGCTTCAGTCGAGGTGCACAATGTTCTAGGAAGGACTAGGGCCAAGTTTTGGACTTATCATTTATCAAGGCAGGGCTACTTGGGTATTTACAAAGAAAGAAGTCAATTTTAGGCTCAAACACAGAGATTAAGGGATATATAGCACATTTGGTCAGTTATTTCAGGCTAAGTGGACTTGTTAAGAACAACGACCTAAGATCCTTTCCTAACCCACCAATTTATAGCATAAATCAGAGTAACAGGGCAAGTTCTAAATTGAAACACAGTATTGAATCATACAACTAAGCTCACTCACACATGGCACTGTTTACATGTTAATACAGACTATCAGATCATGCTTTTTTATCACAATTTAGCCTAACTTATCAAAACAAGTACTGTCAAACAACTAATCATACAAGGTTGCTTCAAAACTAACTAATCACTAAATTCGGTGGGTATCAATTTTCCAGAAAAATATAAGGATAGTTATAGGCCAAGGCTATTCAGACTTCACCGAGGCCTATAACTACCCACACCCCATCAAAAAAGTTGTGCATTGTCCCCAATGCGCATAAAATATCAAAAATAAAGCATTGGGGTCAAAAGAACATACTTGGGTGCTTAAGTGCCTCACTAATCTTGGGTTACCTCCCAAGTAGCGCCTGATTTAGTGTCATGGCATGACTTAGACCACTTGATTACTCAGACTTCATCAAGTGCCCACACTTTTATCTTTAGCTCATTTGTCCTCTTTATTGACTGATAGACGTTGAAGACAACTTCTTCGTCATTCAATCTGAACTTGAGTTGGCCAGATTCTATGTTTACTAAGGCTCTCCCAGTGGCTAGGAAAGGCTTTCCCAAGATGATTAGGACTTTGAAGTTGAACTCGCAGTCTAGGATCACCAAGTCTGCAGGGAATATGAATTTGTCCACTTTGATAAGGACATCATACAGTATCCCCACAAGCTTCTTCACCGTGCGGTCACCCATCAACAATCTCATGCTAGTCGGGGTAGGGGTTGCCAAACCAAGTTTCTTGAAGATCACAAGGGGCATCAAATTTATGCTAGCACCGAGATCACGCAATGCCCTTGTGAACTTCACATCACATATGGTGTAAGGAATGGTGAATGTTCCTGGGTCTTCTCGTTTCTACACTAAGGACCTAGTTGAAATTGCATTGTAGTGTTGGAGCTCTTGTGAGAGCTCCTGGCTCACAGTACGCTTCTTTGTAACCATATCCTTCATAAACTTCGCATACCTAGGCATCTTCTCCAATGCCACAATCAACGGGATGTTTATAGAGAGCTGCTTCAACATAGAGAGAAAGTGTTTGAACTTAGCTTCCTCTTCATTTTTCTTTAGTGTTTGAGGGAAGGGGAGAAGGACGAGGAATGGGTCTCAACTGTTTTGGCATAGCGGTGTTTTCCTTGATATCAACATGATCATCTACAATCTTAGTCTTCTTGTTCACAATACTCTCATCACGAACATCTCCATCATCCAATAGTATCGGGGGATCAATATTCTGCTTCCCACTGCGAGTTATGATTTCCATACACTACCCCTCATTTTTGGGATTTTGTACTGTGTTCCTGGGCAATATACCTTTTTGGCGTTGGTTCAACTAGGTGGATATCTGGCCGAACTGTTGCTCCAACTGCTTAATTGCTACAAAGTGAGGCTCTATCTTTTGATTAATGTTGGAGATGTCAAACTTCATCCGATTTAGTATCTCATCCTGTACATCAACCGGACAAATATCTTCTCAATGCTAGAGGAACTAGCTCCAGAATCTTGATATTGCGGTGGAATGTACAAATCACTTAGAGGATTTAGCTACTTGAGGCATAGGCAGTCATCATACCATGTTGCATCAACACACAATCCAAACCAATTCTTGAGGCATCACAATAGACAACAAATCCATTAGTTCTCTCTAGTAAGGTCAAAATTAGAGCCAAAGTCAACCGATCTTTCGAGGTTTGAAAATTCTTTTCACACTCATCCATCCACACGAACTTCACCTTCTTTTGGGTCAAATTAGTCAATAGAGATGAAATGGAGGAGAAACCTTTAATAAATCTTCTATAATACTCGGCTAGGCCCAAGAAACTCTAATGTCCATAGGAGTCAATGGCCTTGGCCAATTTCTCACTGCCTCCATCTTATTAGGATCAACCTTGATCCTAGCACCCGATACCACATGCCCAAGGAAGCTAACCTCTTTCAATTAAAATTCACACTTGTCAAATTTTGCAAATAGCCTTTCATCTCTTAAGGTTTGCAACATCACCCTTAAATGGTCCTTGTGCTCCTTCTCACTCCGAGAGTAGTTTAGGATATCATCAATGGACAACACAATGAACATATCAAGGTAGGGTTTGAACACCCTATTCATAAGATCCTTGAAGATATTCGGTGCATTAGTTAGGCCAAAAGACATCACCATAAATTAAAAATCGCCATATCTAATCTGTAAAGCCATTTTAGGAATATTACTCTCCCTCACTCTTAGTTGGTGACATCTAGACTGCAAATCAATCTTAGAAAAATGCTTGGCTTCTTGTAATTGATCAAATAGGCCATCTATACTCGGGAGCATATATTTGTTCTTAATGATGACTTTTTTGAGTTTCTAGTAGTCTATACACATTCGGAGTGACCCATATTTCTTTCTCACAAATAATACCAGAGTACCCCATGGAGACCTACTAGGTCTAATGAAACCTTTTTCCAAAAAATTTCTCAATTGTTCCATTAACTTCTTCAACTCCACCGAGGCCTTCTATAAAGAGGAATAAAGATAGGTTGAGTGTCGGGTAGGAGGTCTATGCCAAAATCTATATCCCATTCAGGAAGGACATCGGGTATACCATCTAAAAAGACAGCGGGGAACTCATTTACAATAGGAATTGACTCAAGAGAGGTAACTTTAGAAGTTACATCTCTAACCCTCACTAAGTTATATATGTACCCCTTAGAGATCTTTTTTTGGGCTTTTAGATATGAGACAAATCGACCTCTATATGAGAAACTACTACTCTCCCACTTAAGAATGGACTCATTTGGGAATTAAAACTTGACTCTATGAGTCTAAAAATCTATGGAAATTTAAGAAGCATACAACCAATCTATCCCAAGTGTAATATCAAAATCAACCATAGAGAGTTCTACCAAATTACAAAGGACACCTTTATGCAAAATGAACATAGGACAATCTCTATAGACCCTTTGTGCAACTATAGACTCTCCTACGGGAGTACACACTTCAAAAGGCTCATTATGGACTTTGGGACATGCATGAAATCTATTTTCAAGGAAAGGAATTACAAAATACAAATTTGCTCTCGGACTTAACAATGCATATACATTAGAATCATAAACTTTTAACATACCAGTAAAAACATCTGGAGCCTCTTCTACTTCTTGGTGGCCACGAAGAGTATAGAACCGATTGGTCCTTGGCGTACCTTGAGCTTGTCCACCTTGGCCTTGAGGCCTAGTACCACCACTCCTACAATCAATGGCATGGTGTCCGGGCTATCCACACTTGAATCACACACTAGAGCCGACCAAACACTCCCCTTTTGTGGGGCCTTCCACATTTATGGAAAGTGGGAGTTTGTGGCTTTGAAGTTGCCCTTGTGTCCTTGAAGAATCAGGGAGGAGGAGTATTGGTACAACCTCAGCCTCCTTGATTTTGGGCACCTTGAAATTTGTTGTGGCCTTCGCTTTTTGGTGAAAATATCCTCCACCATCCACTTGAGTCCTCTTAAACTCTCTAGCTCGCTCCCTTAGATCTTCCTCCTCGATCTGCTCCACATAAGTCATCAAATAGGAGATATCTATATCCTTCACAAGCAATGCGATTCTGAACTCTTTAAACACCAAATTTGACACTTCGAATATGAACTTGCTTATCCTAGCTCTTGGATCCTCTACTATAAACTTGGCATATTTGGAGAGCTTGGTGAATTTGAGAGAATACTCTCTCACACTCATATGTCCTTGCTTGAGATTCATGAATTCTGGCACTTTTGCCTCCCTTAGCTCTAGCAGGAAAAATTGGTCCAAGAAGGCACTCTTGAATTCCTCCCATTCAATTCGACCCGCTCCTTGTCCCCTCTCATCCACCCATTTCTCATACCATATATTTGCTACACCCTTAAGTTGGTAGGCCACCAAATCAATCTTCTCTTCCAGTGGTACTCCCGTCATGGCTATGATCTGATATGCCTCATCAATGAAGTCTATAGGGCCTTCATCAACTTTAGAGCCATGAAAATTTAGTGGACTCATCCTCATAAAATCTCGAACCCTTGTGGATGGTTTGAGTACTTGAGAAGGGATGGAAATCTCCTTATTTACTTGGTTAGACAAAGCTTGGGAAAGCATAGTAAGGCGATTCTAAACTCCACATAGAATACCCTATCATCTTTTTGCAAAGGAGGAGCTTATTGTTCGGGTGTATTCCTCGGTTGAGGATCTCTCGTTGGCATGACATAGAAATAGGAAAAAGAACATTGTTAGTTATGAGAGATCATTAGACAAGTCTAAAGGTACGACATGAATTATGAAGAAATAAAAATGTTCATAATGCCTCATAGCCTCTCATTCATGGTTGTGGAGCACTTCACAACCTTGAACAAGACTCTACTTGACACGGTATGTTTGGACACTTCAGGAACATTTCAAAAACTCATGCTCTGATACCAAGTTTGTCGCGACCCACGCCTAGGGCCTAGTGGTAACACAGTGAATGCGGGACCTGTAGGTAACTCATCCAACCCATCTTAGCATATCAAGCATTCATAGGTAGACATATACATAGTGCAAAAATAAGATGGGAAAATGGACTAAGGGAAATCCTTTGAGTAAAAAGGAAACATCCCAAACATATATCATTGTCCAAAAATATACCATTCTAATCATGACTTAACAGGAAATGGTGCACGGTTTCAGTTTCCCTCAAATAAAAGATGTGTAAGTAAGTTAGAAAGTAAAAGTCTCTAGTTTTAAAAAGGTAAACATATGCATTTGTCTGAATAGTACAAGCATAAAGAAAAATAGGTAAAAACTCAAACTAAGGGCTTACCACTATCACTAGTCTTGAACATCGATAATAGCAACCTATCGAAGGAGGATAAGTGTTGATCCCTACATGGTGATATCATGTAGGAAAAATATGCATTAGTATGTTGGAATGCACTAAGTACGTGAGATGCAATACAAATATGGAATTGTAATGCCATCATTCATAAATTAAAAGACATCAATGCATGAACGGTAAAGTCATAATTTATATGAGCTTAAGAGTGCACAAGGAATAACATTTAATATGAAGTAAAGGTAATGCATTAAATGAAACACATGTGATAGAACGAGGACATCAAATATCACACTTTGTGGAATGGACCATAACTGACATATAAGACCATGTGAGCTACTACATGGAATCCAACATAACCCCCTACGTTGGCACGGAGAGTCCATTTGGTTAAACTCCATCACATAGCATGCATCATCAATAACATAAATAGCCTATGTGGATCCACTAGCCTAGCCCATAAGGGCTCTTGTGGTGGCACATAGTTACTGGGCAAAGGGTTGCTTCTAGGATTCCCTTACCGAACTCTACCTCAATCTCTCATTCGGTTCTAAGTCATCCCACAAAATACTTTGAAACATACACTTAGTCAAGTAATGACACTTAGAATCATAAGTAAAATATTTCAAAGAGTAGCTCGAAAACATAGGAATCTCCAAGTGAGAATTGTCCTTTCACCATGGGGACCATCATAAACATCTTTTAAGGCCATTATTGACATGCTTATATCTTTGAATAAATATTAACTTAAAACCTTTCCTTTATGACTTTCATTCATCATCATCATATCATGCAAGAATCTCCCTAAACTTAGTGGGCTAGTACATTATTTAGAAAACCTCATAAATCAAGAGAGTAATGCATGAACATGGAAAAATATGCATCTTTAAATTATATACTAAGAAGCCCACATATCATCAATTAAACCCTAATCAATTAGGTTCAAAATCATCAACTCAATACTCTTGGAAAAATATAGCAAAACATTTCATGATAACATTGGAGACAAAATACATAGCAATACATCATGATATCATAATTTAAATCATTGGTATGCATAATAGTATTTTATGGAACTTGAAGAATATGTAAAAATCTTTAAGGAAGAATTTTGTGGGTGAAAAGAACCCACAAATCAACTCATATACCTTGATTAGAGCCTAGGAAGAAGGAACTTGAAGTTGTGAGGAAGAACCTTTAAAACGCTAGCCTTTTGCCTTGTTTTCTTGAGAGGATATTTTCCTTAGAAATATTTGAGAAGATGGAAGAATGAATGGAATGAGGATACTTAAGGGTTTTAGGTCTGATTAATAGCTTATGGAATCATAAAAATGGTGTAGTTTAAGTCTAGGATACGCGAAAAGGACAAAAAATCCCTTCATTTAAATTGTTGGACCGAATCCACAAACCCCGATTACGAGTGGTGGACCCAACCATAAGTCGTGGTTTGAGTTGTCTTATTCTCCTTTCCTAATCTTCAGAGTCTAGTTACCAACCAGTCATTCCACAAAACCTTTCTATGGGTCATAAATCGATTCATGGGTCGTGGAACTTTTGCACACTGATGTCATTTAAGTAACACCTCATTTTTAAGGTAAAGTGATTATCAAGTAAATAACCTAATCGAGGTTAGGATCGTTCCCACGAGGAATATAGTAGACTCCAGAATCAATTCAATGCACCTTGAGAATGATCAACCTACTTATCTCCCAAGGAAATGGAGGTTTGAAAACTAGAATTTAAATTAAACTAAATGAATGTAAGCAATGAACGATCAGTAGAAGAGCTAACTAGGTAGAAGTGTTTCCCATGAATCCCTAACTTTGTAATATCGGACACATGTAATTCTTCTCTGGTATGTAGGTGTAGGACAGTAACTTAGGTTTACCTAAGTCTTTGATCCAGCAAATAGGTAAATTTCACCCCAAAACTTGATCCATCTCCATGGTGTGACACTACTAACCCTTACTTTAATCCCAGTACAACCTCTCCTTAATTCAATTAGGTTGATTAGACGAGAAAAACCTCAATCGTCTCCTGTTAATTACCTCTTTTTCTATTCGTTACTTACTTGATCCGGCAAGTAATACTGCGTGAGTTATAACGTTGGCCACCAATAAAAATCAATTAAAGTGAAGAAAATAATTAATTTTCCTTAACACACCTTTCAAGAATTACACGTTAACCAATTTTACCTTGTTACTTCATCATGGTTCCCACAACCCTAGTTGTGAATTTAGCTATGTATTATCAGTGTAAACGTGGAGATTTTGATATACAAGAACATAATTAAGCACTTACACAGATGAAATTGAAACTACAAAATTCAACTCTTTAATTAGAATCACAAGTTTGAATTAAGAACACACAATGTATGATAAATCCTAAGTGTATTCACTAAAGCAAGGTTCAAACTTCGTCCTATCCACAAACTTAATGAAAAATAACCTAAAAACCTATATATAATAAGTAAAATATAAAATCAAAATGAATTAGGAAAACTGTGTCGGCAATCTTCACGGGACTTGTTTATGGCTCATAAACCACTTCACTACTCGTAGATCGAGGTTTTGTAAATTTTGGCAGTGTTCAAGAATTAGCTTCTACAAAACTATTCCATGGCCTGTGTAAGACTCTACGGCCCGTGAGAGGTCTCATCTAATAACTTTTCAGCACCTTTCATTTTTTTGATTCTCAGGGCACGACCATCACTCTACGGCTTGTGGATCCTCCTTGTAGAGTTGACTTCTACTTTGCACCCCTCACTGGAACTTTATTTGAAACCCACTCCATGACTTGTGAACTACTCCACGACCCGTAGAGGGTTCCGTGGAACACCAGAAACCAACAACTTAAACATATTTCTTCCAAAACTTTGCCAACACAGTAATCTTGCAAAACAAACACAAAAACACAATCAAACCTACTAATATCCAAGATTTAAGCATCAAAAGTGTTGCATTTCGGCAGCACATCAACATTCTTAACTTAAAATTATTGCTTGTCCTTATGCGACGGATTCAATTTATATAAGCAGTATAGCAACATACAAACTCAAACCCAATGACACAGACTCAATCAAAATCCAACACTGACTCCTACACCATATTTCAACCTCAGATCAAATAGCCATCCATCAAACCAACACAGATCAATATGCCCAATAGTGAAACTATGACAAGTCATGCAATTATAAATAAGCAGTAATTACCGAATTAGTCATACATCAATAATGCAATGTAAGTTCCCTCACAAAAAGAAGTCTTGTTTTTCCTCTCAATATAAAATTTTCACAGTTAATGCTTGGGATGACACTAGATCACTCTCACTCACAAAATACATTCAGATACCATGGTCAATACCATATGCTTTTCCCTATACTCATGACTAACACTTTCAACTAGTTAGGTTAGGATCACTTTAGGACTTGCTAGGCTCGTAACGTAGGCTCAGGGGCCTTTGGTGTGATATTTTTAATACATAGTGACTAATGGCCCTCCTTGACATTGCGTTTTCTACACTTTCCTCCTACCAACCTATAGTTTTATTTATTCTCCCTTTTTCTCCTATTTCGAACCTTTTAGGGTGTCTATTTTTCACTCTTCTGCACAGTACCTTTATTTTTTAAATTATTTTTCTCTTTAGCACTCTGATTAGGCACTTCTTCATTTTTTTCATTTTCTGGCACCCTATTCCCTATTTCTTTCTTTTTTGCAACACTAATTTTCTCTCCCCTTTTTATGACTTTTTCCTCACTAGTAACCCTCAACTTAGGCTTTTAGTCTAGGCTGAGGTGCACATTATCCATCTTTCAAACCAGGGCCACTTTTGGTAGCCACCCTTAACTTAGGTTTTTTGCCTCAGTCAAGGTGCACAATGTTCAAGGAAGGACCAAGGCCAATTTTAGGATTTAATTATGGAGTTGGGTAAGGTTTATTAGGTGTTTACAATCAAGAGGTCAATTTTAGGCTCAAATATAAGGATAAGGGATACATAGCACATTTGGTCGGTTATTTTTAGGCTAAGTGGACTATTACGAACAGTGGCCTAAGATCCTTTCCTAACTAACTAATCTACAACATAAATCAGAGTAACAGGGCAAGTTTTGAATTGAAACACAGTACCAAATCATGCAATTAAGCTCACTCACACATAACACTGCTTTACATGTTAATATAAACTATCAGATCATGCTTTTTATCCTAATTTAGCCTAACTTATCAGAACAAGCATTGTCAGACAACTAATCATGAAAGGTTGCTATCAAAACTAACTAAAACATAATTTTGGTGGGTATCATCAAACAAAATTAAACAAAAACATACTATGTCATGGATATAAGTACTGAATGCTACTAATACTATCTAAACATCCTAAATATGTCAGTTCAACAGAAAAATAAATATTTGCAGGTAAAAAGAACACAGGCAAGAAAATCCTTTGAATAAAAAAATGGGATAATTATAGGCCAAGGCTACTCAGACTTCACTGAGGCCTATAACTACCCATACCCCATCGAAAAGTTTACACATTGTCCCCAATGTGCACATAATATTAAAAGTAAAGAACAAAGGTCAAAAGAACATACTTGGGCGTTGAAGCGCCTCACTCATCTCAAAATTGTCCACCCTCCACATGCCTGGTGGACTCCTCGCCAAAGAATCCTTTTCAACTAAAATAAACTTGATTCATAAAGAAAATAGTTAAAACAATTAGTTTGATTCAATTTAGTAATTTACCTCTAATTTATGAATTTTAATACTTGCTTCATTAAACAAAAGTAATGCGGAATTTCATAATTCTTCTTTTTATTTGAGGTAGCGAATAGCATTAAAAAAAGACAGAGAACAAAAATTCGATAAAAAAATATAATTCTAAAAATATTTTTTTACCTTCATATTGGACACACTTATGGCTTGGGTGTCAAAGTTGCTTTAGCCTTACTGGTGTGTTTGCCTCTTCAAACTTGTCATTGAATACAATGTAGCAGTACACACAAAATTAATCTTGCCAAAGCTCCAATAATTACTAGATTCCTAGTTGTAACAACCCAGAATTATTTTCAAGTGAAATAGGTCCTCAGACCTGGTTCTACGAGAGGGGTTACGAGCCGTAGTCTGGAGTACGCCCCGTGGACCGGATCGTAGGAGGTGTTCCAGAGCTAAATTCTTTTGGCTAAGTATAGAAGGGAATCCGTGAGAGTGAAACACGACCCATGATCTGTTCCACGACCCGTATGAGAGGTTTCGTATTAAGTTCCAAAAACTAATATTTTGGTTTGATTTTTCATGAGTGAACCACGACCCATAACATGTTCCACGACTCGTAAGTTAATTCGTAATAAGTTTCAGAAACTCATATTTTGGTTTGATTTTCCACGAGAGAAGACCACGACCCATGACTTATTTCACGGGCTTTAAAAAAGGGGTTTTGTGGTCCACTTTGACAGCTTTTCTTGAAGGGTAATTTTGAATTTTTCAACTCTTTTTTTAATAAACCCACGACTTTTTGAGATCTATTAAGGGTCCTTATCAGTACCCTAAGGGTAATTCTCCCTCATTCGGCACTTAAACTCCTTGAGAGCAAAAAGATTGGAGAAGAAAGGCTAAGGCTTCCAATTTTTCGATGGTGGTCCTTTGAATTGTGACTGTTCTTCAATTTACAAGTATGTAAGGCTAACTTAAAGCATGTGATTGTTCTCCCATGTGCCCTTACTGATGATGATAATAAGATTTTGAGAGAATTGATTCTCCATGCATAATTATTTGTGATAGTTTGATTGTGAATGAATTGAATTATTATGAAGGTTTTTTTGAGATTTTTCTTATGAATATATATATATACTATACATGCTTGATGATCATCATGAACTTGTTTTACTGAATAAATATTTTATACAAGTTATTGTACAAACCCTATATGTTTCTTAATAAAAGATTGTGTGAATGAATCTAGGAATTGAGTTTAGAGCCTTGATTTGAGTATAATGATGGTGATTGTGATTGGGTACGATGATAGGTTGATAGAACTTGATGGTCCCATGAGTCTATATAATTGAACCCAGAAGATTGGTCTAAATTGATAGAAATTAATGAGTTAAAAGAGTCTATTAAGAAACTCCAATTTGTTGATTGGAGTAGTTGAGGTCTTATGAGCACTGAGTATTGAGAGGAGTATTGAACACCGAGTTGAGTGAGAGTAATTCCAATTCGAACTCCAGGACTACGCCGCCAAACGTAGGAAAGGATTGAAACCATTGAGTTGGATGTTTCCTCTTGATAGGTCCCTGAAAGAATAGAGGACTCGTTTGATTTGATCCGATCCATTGAAGATCAATTCGTTCTCTACCCTGGCAAGTACCGAAAGGTTATGGAAACATCAACAAGATTGTTATACGATCTCTGACTCATAAGTGATTGTTGTCGGATAAGAGAAACTCCCAGATAAGTTCCATACTGATAGTACTCTGACTTAATTAGACCGAATTGATTTAGATTGTATTGATTGGTCATTGTCTACTTTTTACTCTTGTATTAGATTGACCTTTGACATCTTGATTTAGCATTTCTGAGTTAAACTTATTCTACCTTATCTGTTTAACTCAGCTATTTTTCATACCAGTATATTTCATGTATTGACACCCATTTGGGCCTACAACTTTTCATGATGCAGAGACAGGTGCTAGAGATCATCAACAGGCGCTCCATTGAAGATCTTCTTCTTATTTTAGCTGATTGGTGAGTCCTTCTTGAGTTCAATGGATGTCTATTATTTCATATAGTTTTAGAGTTAGACTTTAGATTTGTTTTTCTTTTGATTAGAGGTAGCCATGGACCTGTCATTGACACCATTGACTAGTTGATAGAGGCTTCATAGACTAGAGTTAATTTATTGATCGGATATTGATTTGAGCTAGTTCTATTCATACTAGTCCATTTACTTAATTTGATTCTTCGTATATTGAGGTTGTCCACTTTTTATTTTCCTTAAGTTTGTTGTTGATGTGTTATTTATTGTTTGAATGGATGTGATGAGGCCAAGTGATTCGCTTGGGACTAGCAATAGTCTCTGAGTGCCGGCCACGTCTAGGGTACCCTCCCAGGGCGTAACACTAGTCTTGCCAGTAAGTGTAAGTAAATAGCTCAAATCAAAATATATAGATTATATCACCTATTAGAATTCATTGAAAATTAGAATTCTTAGCCTAATAATTTACCATAATTTAGAGTGAATGTGATTTTTGAAAGTTTTTATTTTAGTTCTTATTTTATCCCATTTACTTGATTGGATTCCTATATGTGTTAGGACTCTACATATTGTTCACTTTACTAAAAAAAGGGGACAAAAATAGTGGTAGGACTCTTATTATTATGTACTTTGCCAATATAATTAATATTAAGGAAAAGTTACTTAATCAGATAATTTTTAATAAATAATTATTGATTTTAGCGATACTTTTTATTTATGACCATTTATAGCAATATATTGCAATACTATAATAAATCTGCACTTGCCCTTGCCCTCTTCCTTTTTTGCATCTTTTTCGGAGGAAGTTGTCACGACCCAAGCCTAGGGCCTAGACGTGACATGGCGAATGAGGAACCCGAAGGAACCCCAAACAAGCCTCTCA
>JBCEWC010002950.1:0-32121 GCA_038996855.1 Solanum aculeatissimum | reverse complement strand
TGCAATTTGTTATTTTCCTTTGTTCTTATAGGATAATCCGTATTGGCAGTCTAATAGATATGATTAATGGTTGTGAATTACTGGGTATTTGACAATATATAGTCGGTTTTATTCGAAATTCTCGTTTCAATATATTTCAGTCTCTTCACCCTGATTTACTTTCAATTTGCTTAAGCAATTTTGGTTGAATTATGTCTTGGATGTCCCAATCATTTGAATGTTTCAATTCCGCCGTCGTGTTGATCGACGCCTCTAGGGTTAGCAAATTGCGCTTTTTGATTTTTTAGGTCTGGCGTTCAAACAAATGTCTATAAGGTGCCTATTTCTGTGAACTTTCGGCATCAGGCCAAATTCTATATTTTGTGAAGACGAAGCCCAAAACTGCCTTCGTGAGAAGTGGTTTTAAAACCTGCTATAACTTGGAAACAACTGAAAGTTCTACCATTAACAGTTCCTCTGAAAAATCTGAACGAATTCAAACTCTTATCCCCATCATTTCTCTCGAGAACGCACTGCAAACTTTGAAAGTTGCAAAGAATTAACTCACTAATAAATTATTACAATGGTTCTCAATTCTTAGTTTCTGCATTGATATTACTATCAAGTATATTTGAGATTATACATCAATTAATGAAGGAGGGGGGTATTGTCGTAAAATAACATATTCATTCATACTTAGTATGAATTGTCGTTTTATGACACCTATAATCTAGTATTTATTTTTGTCATATTTGAATTTGTTACAATAATGATTTACATTAATATTGCTATTAATTGAAGTATTTAGTATTAACATATTGAAAAATAAATATTAAATCCATTATTATTGTTAAATAAGAAAATAATGATTTACATTAATATTGTTAAAAGTGAAATTAAATTGGAATATTTTTTTGAAATAGTAAAGTGAGTAATTTCCACTCTTGATAAAAAAAAAATCACTATTATTCTTCTGTTTATTTTTAAATTATTCTTTTACAAAGTGAAGTACAAGAAGAAAAACTTTTTGGCAGAAAAGGTAGATGAAGTGATTACAACCCTTGGTGAAGAGATTAAGGAAGTAGGTGATGAGAAAAAGGGAAAAAAATGATAACAAGAATATAAATAATGACCAGGCAGTAGGAGGGAAAACACTAGATGTACTCAATGGAAAGGGAAAAAAGGTAGACACTTCTAAAAGTATAAATAGCTCGCCAATGTCGAATCAACAAGAGAAGAAGGAGGCTGAACAAGGGGGAGACAGTGATAACAATACAAGGCTTCCTTCCGTAGGCATCAAGATACATCAGTTCACATCAGAAGAGAAGCAACATATGAAAGATACAGAAAAAGATGAGACACTGACTGAGAATATAGATAGCATTGGTAGGAGTGGAGATTTATCCCTAAACTAAATCGAAAGATTGAAAGGGAGGACTAGAAAGGGAGTTCATAAATCGAATCAACCCTCACAAATAAATACAAGGAGCAGGAAGGCAACATCTACATCATCAGAGTAATGATTGACAAGATTTTAATGTGGAATATCAGGTCAGTGTGAACTCAAAATGCTTTTGACAGAGTAATATACCTGTACAGATGATATCATTATTCTTATATAGCTTTATTAGAACCTTTCCAAGGCCCATTTGAGTTGGAGACATACAAAGTTAAGTTGGGAATGCCACATGCCAAAGTCAACGTGTCAGCCAAGATATGAATTTTTTGGGAAGACAGTTGGGAATTGAAAGGGAGTACATATTGTATCCAACAGATAACATTAAAGTTCAAATTGAAAGGAACAACTGAAAGGTTTATGGTCACAACAGTTTATGCAAGATGTACAGAGGTCGAGAGGTTGAAACTATGGGAGAATTTAGAGCAATTGAGCACTAATTGTATTCCTTGGCTTATAGGGGGTGATTTCAATACCATAGTTGAAGATGCTGAGAAACTAGATGGCTTACCGGTGACTCAAAGGGAGACAAAAAACTTTGTCAAATGTATAAACACCTGTGATTTGGTGGAGTTGAAATTTACAAGCAGCAACTACACTTGGTGGAATGACAGAATTGAAGAAGAATGCATTTTCAAGAGACTGGACAGGGCATTGGTTTATAAAGTATTTATGGACAAGATGTCGAAAAGTGAAGTACATCATTTAGTAAGAAGGGGGTCAGATCATGCACCACTCTATGTCGTATGTAATGTCAATTTAGATAAGGCTCTGGAAGCCTTTAGATTCCTAAACTTCTGGACTAAACATCCAAATTTTAAGAAGGTAGTTGAAAGATCATGGAAAATTCAAGTGAAGGGTTCTCCTTTTACAAAGGTTCACTTGCAACTGAAAAGTTTAAAAGGTGTTCTCACTAAGTGGAGCATGGATACCTTTGGTAATGTGTTCAGAGAAATTGCTACATTAGAGGACATAATTAAGGAGAAAGAGATTCAGTTGGAAATCTCATCTACTGAAGAGAATAGGACAGATTTGAATAGGGTGAATGCTGAGTTGAAAAGTTTCTTAAAGACGGAGGAGGAAATTTGGAGACAAAAGGTGAGGCTGAAATGGTTCAAAGATGAAGACAGGAATACTAAATTTTTTATGAGTATGTGAAGGGGAGAAGAAGAAAGTTGAACATTAAGGAGATTAAAACAAGACAGGGAGACATTATCAATACTACTCAAAATATTGGAGAAGAGGCCGTGAATATTTTTATGGTGCAATTCAAGGAAATAAATGAGGTGACTGATTTTTCTATGCTTCAATGTATCCCTAAATTAATCACAGAGGAGCAGAACCAGAGAATGGAGAGGGTGCCTGCAAAAGAAGAGGTGAAACAAGTAATTTTTGCTTTAAATAAAAACAATGCTAGTGGTCAGGATGACTTTTCAGGGATGTTTTTTCAAAGTTGTTGGGACATTGTTGGGGAGGACATTTGGAATATGGTGAGAGCTTTCTTCAGTGGGTATGAGCTGTCTAGATTCATTACTCACACCAATCTGGTCCTTATTCCTAAAAAGTAAATGGTAGAAAATTTTGGGGACTTAAGACCCATAAGCTTGGGCACTTTTTTGAACAAAATTATTTCTAGGATAATTCATGAAAGAATGGTTGAGGTTCTGTCAAGCATCATTTCAGTCAATCAGTCGGACTTTGTAAAAGGTAAAAGTATTATAGGTATTGCTTACACAGGAGATCATAAGGAATATTAATAGAAGATGTAAAAGGCATAATATGATAGTTAAATTGGACATGGCAAAGACATATAATACGATTTTATGAAAATGTTTGGTACAAGTTCTAAGAATATTTGGTTTCTCAGAAAGAATAATTGACATGGTAGTTAGATTGCGCAGTAATAATTACTATTCAATTTTGATAAATGAGCATTCTTTTGATTTTTTCAAGTCATCAAGTGGTTTGAAGCAAGGGGATCGTTTATCCCCTACACTTTTTATTATTATAGCAGAGGTGTTATCTAGAAGCTAGAATGAATTATTTGAAAAAGAAGATTTCAAAGATTTTGGGATGCCTAAGTAGAGTCCGAACATCAATCATCTAGCATATACTGATGATACAATTCTATTTTGTTCTGGTGATAACAAATCCATTAAATTAATGATGAAAGTTCTTAGGGAGTATGAAATAGTATCTGGGCAAATGATCAACTTAGACAAGAGCATTTTCTACTTACATGAGAAGGTTCCGACAACAATTTGTAATAAAATAAAAAGGATTACTGGTATCAAACAAGGGAAGTTTCCTTTCACTTACTTGGGGTGTCCAATCTTTTATGGAAGACAAAGGAAAAGTTATTTTGAAGAGTTGCTGGAAAAAGTGGCAAAAAGAATGGTCATGTGGCAGAATAAGATGTTATCCTATGGAGGAAGGTATGTCCTAATTACACATGTTCTCCAATCTATGTCTGTTTACTTATTGTCTGCAATGAGTCCACCAGTTGGAGTTATTGACAAACTACATAGATTGTTTGCTAAATTTTTTTGAGGAAATGCAACTAGATCTAAAAATAAACACTGGGTGACTTGGAAAAATTTATGTTATCCTAGAAAGGAGGGTGGACTTGATTTTAGATCTCTTCATGATATGTCAAGGGCTCTATTTGCAAAGCTGTGATGAAATTTAAGGAAAACATCTTCCTCTTTATGGGGTGGATTTGTTTGGAACAAGTACTGTAAAAAGTTCCATCCAGTAATGGCTTATGGAAGTGGGGCATCTAAGATATGGAGGAAATTAGTGACAATAAGGGAAAAGGTGGAGTAGGACATATGGCGGCAAATAAAAAATAGCACCTCTAGTTTTGATTTGATAACTGGACCAAGCTTGGGGCTCTGTACTATCTTGAAGGTGAGAAGACAGAAGAAGAAGAGTTGGAAGTAAAGGAATTTATGACTAATGGAGGTTGGGATGAACAGAAGTTGCTCACAAAACTATCTGCAGAGACTATAGACCACATAAGGGAGAATATACAACCACCAACAGAGATTGAAATTGATGATGTGCCTTGGTGGATGGGAGATACTCAAGGAATGTTCACAGTAAAATCTGCATGGAGGATCTTGATGAAAAAGCTAGAAGGGAGAGCATGGAGAAGAAGGATTCCTACAGATGATAATTTGAAGATGTGTCATTAAAAAATGACATGAAATTCTATATAGTAAATAAGTGTACTACACACGCACATCAAATGAGAAACTGGTTTAAAATATTGTATTTTAGTGAGTTTAGGGATTCAATTGACAAAGTCGTAAGTATAAGGATTCACCTTACAAACGGAGAAAGGTACAAGGGTCTCCCAGGCCATTCTGCCAAAAGTAAATGATGCTTATTATTTGAGTAATGTACTTTCTCAATGATTTTTATAAGTAAAAGTTATAACTATAAATTTGATTATTCTGAACTGGTTTACAGTTTGTTCAATAGAAAAATTAAACAATTCATACATTTTATCAATAAATTATTAATTATAATTTTAATTTGTTCACTAATTATTAATTTAATAGTTAAATATAATAAGCAAATGAATCTATTTTACAGTTGGACAATCCTCCCAAAAACAACTTCCAAAACAATAATAATTTAAAAATTAAGATATAATTGATTATTCTCTCCATGTAAAAAGCATTGTTTAGTTTGATTTGACACAGAATTTAAAAAAATAATAAAAAAGTATAAAAATTATTCCTTAACTTTGTTTTATTATTTGACCTTACCTTCACCGTTAAAAGTAAGTTGAAAATGCCCCTGTCATTACAAAACTACTCATCTGTGCCCTTAGTTAGACAGAATCCCCCAAATAACATAATTTTGACCCATTTTATATATTATCCAATCCCTCAACAATTCAAACCCAACCAGTCCTAAAAAATACCAAACTTAACCCAATTCAATTCCTAAAACTACTCATTTCTCAAAATCCAAAGTTACGACCAAACCTTTCCTCTCCCTATCTCAATTTTCATTTGAAATTTCTTCTTGACATTGTTAAGGTATGAAATTAAACTTATAAATTCTTTGTTTATCTGGCTATTTATATGGTTTTATGAGTTAGGGCTTTTGATTCTTGTATAGTTTTGTATATAAAATTAATAAACTTACTGATTTATGAGTTATTCTTCTTTCTCCCCCATTCCTCCAAGAGTTCCTCGTAATGTCACAAAGTAGTTCTTGGTCTCAAAGAAAATGTGGTTGTGATTTTGTTGCCAAAAGTTTGATTTCGAGTACTACGTCTAATTTTGGAAGAAGATTTTTTAGATGTCCTAGTTAAGATGTTTGTTAATTTTTTAATTGATTTGTTTCTATTATTCAATTTTTTTGTTGATAAAGGTTGTTATTATCGATTTTTCTCAAGATAGATTATGCACGTAATTTGGAGCTGTCGCTGAAAGATGTCAACATTGAATGAATAATTTGAAGATTGCAATGGAAAAATTGAAGATTGAAAGTAAGAGTTCGAAGATTGAAATAATTCACTTGTAAAAAAAAAGAAGGCTATATTCGAGGCAAATAATTATGTTAAAGCCGACAAAGTTAGAACATTTGAAGAGAAGTATAATAAGATATTTATGATTTTGTGATTTTTTTTACTGAATTTCTAATTGCATTGCTGACAAAGTAAAATTAGAATATGATTTTAGTTGTTTAGTGACAAGAGGCTTTTGTTTAAGGTGTTTTGTTGATGAATGTACTCATTGATGTAACATGTATTGATATCCTCTTGTATCAATATGAAGTAATGTCTAGTTAATTCTTATGATTTAATGTTCTGTTGATTCTTATGATTTATGGATCAAGCGGATTGATCAAGTAATGCTAGTGATGCAACAACAACGATTAAACATTACTACAAAAAATCTCATATAACAACCACGTGATTACAGAATGTTAGTGAACTTATACAATATATCAATTCTAAAAAAAAAAACTGAACACTTCATATATATTGACAAAATTCATTTGAACATAAAGAAGTTTATTCAGTACATTAGTACATATTTAAGCAATTCCTTCGCTATTGTTACCTTAAACAAGTTTGTTCATAACATTATATCTACAAAAAATTATAACATATAAACAAATTTGTTCATAACATTATAATCTCAAAAAAGATATCACAAAACATAATCTTCACATTTCATTCACTGTTGTACTTTCCCATTACCCTTATTTGCCTTGATTTTTTCACCCTTAACTGCTCCAATATTTTTCTTGTAATAGATGCATTGCCCTTCCATGTAAGCCTTTTGGTGCATACAAGTCAGTTGATCTAGTTAAATGATCAAGAAAGTTGATTTGTCTAGATACAATAAGATGTGCTTATTTCTGTCTTTCTTGGATTCTAGACTTTACCTCTAAAAAAGCTCTTGGCTTCTATGTCATATCTTACCCAACTATAATTTCAAAATCAACCTCAACTTCAAGATCAAAATCATACTCAACATTTTTGTCATCAACTAGTGTCCTATATCTCTCTTTTTGTTTCTTCTTTTCTTTGTCCATCTGATCAAATAACAACAATATAACATAAGACACTAAAATCTAATCTATTGTTCAGTCTTCTTACTTATTCCATTCTAAATTGCTACAATAATTTTCTAGTTGCAGATGCACTGCCTTTTTATGTAATTGCAGACGTAGTGTCCTTCCATGGAGATGGATTAAACATGAAGTGCTTCACTATTGCAGCATCTTGACTAGATTGAGGAGCAGATAAAGAAAAGTTCTCTATTGCAGCATCTTGACTAGTCTGGAGCACAAACAAAGAAAATTTCTCCTTTATTGCAATATCTTGACTAGGCTCTACATCTTCGTCATCAATTAATATCTTATGTTTCTCCTTTATTTTATTTTTTCCCTTGATGTATTGCTTATCCATTTGTTAAAAAAATATAAATCAAATGACCAGACCAGTCTTGAAAAAGTAACTATCTAATTCTGGCTAACCATTTACTTTCTGCTTCTTACCTTCTGCTTCTTCCTCTTAAACTGTCCAACCTTCTGCTTCTTACTCTTAAACAGTCTAGCCTTGGAGATGCCTTCACTTTCATCACTTATGTTGTTACATTGATAAAATAACAGAGGTATAACACTAATATATATGTAAAATAAGAAATTTATCTAACTTCTGCTTCTGATTCTTACCTTTTGCTTTTTTACTCATGAACTATCCACCCTTAGAAGTGCCTTCACCTTTATCATTGATTTTGTTAAACTAATAAAATAAAAAAATATAATTACTTATCTAATTTATAAGACTAATATATATAGATATATGTAAAATAAGTGTCTGCCTAGCAAAAGAGGTGGTTACCTTTTGACAGCCTCTAACATTATGTCCAAAAATCCCACAGGTTGAACATGTCATTTTTCTTCTTCTCCTTGGTGAAACGCACTCAGTTTGTCTCTTAAGTGCTTCATCCTCATCTTTTTTTCTATTCGCTTTAGGTTAGCCAACTAAACTTACCAGCTGTTGTAGTTTCATTGCTTGTTTTGGTTTAATTTTTTCATAACTTTTAACCAGGCACAAGTTGTAGCTTAAAATGGTAAGTCAAGAGATATGCTTCCTTGGAGTACCACTAGTGGATCCCATTTAATGGATCAAGGTTATTATAAAGAAGAGCCTTGATGGAATGGGGACATGGTATTCCAGTAAGGTCCCATACCCTACAAGTGTTTATCTTATTTTTCAAATTGACAATGTTCCTATCATTTCCTTCACTTATCTCAAATTCATCATCTCTATTGAAATTTAATTCAGACACATTAGCATTCTTCAAAAATTTATTGTATATTTCAAGAGTTGCTGGACTTCATTCACAGACTCAAGTCAGCACCTTATCCTTATTTTTCACAAACTGATTCATAACCTTGATTTTGATATCTTCAAGCATCCCAATTATTGGTTTATGTCTTGCTTCCACTATCCAAGAGTTAAATGACTCAGCTAAATTATTTTTTACCTTATTATTTTTGCAAACAATGTCTAGAAAAACTCTACACCAACTTTGTATTGGATAATGCAACAAATCATCTTTTGCTTGTGGAGAAAGTTTAGCCAATGTCGTTAAATGATCATCCAATTTCTCTTTGTAGGTGCTCCATGCACACCATCACATTATCTTAGACATTGGTTTAAATTTATTTCCCTTTTTTCTTCAATTGTCTTATATGTGTCTAACACAGTATCTATGCATGATATTAGGTAAAATTTCTTTAACAACTTCAATTAATCTTTATAAACCAGTCAGAAATAGATCAAAAGTAACAGTAAACAACAACACTAACAGTGGTAAGCAATGACTAATAATTTCAAATTAACTAACAAATTAGCCTACGCTAACAGTGGCAAACAGTGACTAACAACTTCAAATTAACTAACAAGATGTAATCTACACTAACAATGGAAAACAATGGCTAACAACTTCAAATTAACTAACAAATGAACCTACATTAATAGTGACTATTAATCACTAATCAGTTCAATATTAAATAACAAGATATAACCTACACTAACATTGACAAACAATGACTAACAACTTCAAATTAACTAACAAATGAACCCACACTAATAGTGACTAACAATCACTAACAGGTTCAACATTAAATAACAAGATGTAACCTACACTAACAGTGACAAAGAATAACCGACAACTTCAAATTGACTAATAAATGAACCACCAGTGGTAAAAAGTGACTAAGAACTTTAAATTAACTAACAAATTAACCTACACTAACAGTGACTAACAATCATTAACATGTTTAACATTAAATAACACAATAAATAAAGAAATAAGAAACTTAGATGTACCTTTTACATATCAGATATAAATGTGATTCCTTCCCCAGTCTTAAAATCATTCTTCATTGCTTTAAAAGTAATTTACATTCTCAAAAATTTTCTTTTTCCAGATTCATCTCTTGAAACCTTAAGGACAACATCACTCCCAAAATTACTCTCCTTTAAAACATTTTCATAGCCAATCAATTTTTGATAATTATCATAAAAACTACCCTCCATATTCTTCATTATCATTCTCGTAGCTCTTTTACACTTCTAAAAATAAGCATTAATGTTAAAAGCAGTTTTGAGATCAACTCTTGTTTTCTTGACTTTGTATTTGAGATTAGCCTGTAACTTATCCTTGAAGTAATAAGCAATTGTAGTTGCACTAACTTTATAATTTTCACATAGATCATCACATTTATGCTCTTCTTTCAAGGTTTTCACTCTAATACCAAGAGAATGCCTCTTATCAGAAAATAAACATACAAAATTGCTTTTTTCTTTGGAAATAACTCTAAATCTTTTAGAGTCGCTTTTTTTAATGATTAGGTTATAGCCATTTGCCAATGCATGCAAGCTAATGTATTTTCAAACTTCAGCTATATCCTTAAATGACATTGACCTATGTAAATCCTTATAATTAAACAATTGATCATTAATTATAATCATTGTTATTATCAGTACAATCAGAGGTACAATCAACAATCGATTCATCAATTTCTACCTCAACCTCAGACAATTTCAATTTAGTTATATTTTTAACATCAATATCTAATTCACTATTCTCAATAGTAAATAGGTTTATAACATCAAACCGTTCATTAACAAAGGGCAATAATGTCCTAATACCCTTATTATCTTCAATTTGATAGATTTTTTCAGAAGGGACAAATAAAATTAATTGTTGAACACCCACATATCCTAATTTATCAATGTATTCATTAGTAATATTTATAAAAGATAAGAGATCAGAATCATAACCTTCCCATTCATGAACAAGCTTTCTATCATAGTCGAACTTAGGTTCTTTAATCCACTCTTCACCATACTGAAATACCAAATCAATCAGAACCATTTTAAGTAACCTGAAATGAATTATAAAAAATAAACTAGTTATATTAATACAATCATATTAAGATAACAATACTACACTAATTTGTTAGAAGAATAAATATACAAAAGCATAATAAAACAATATATATTAACTAGGTATTATATTAACTAGGCATTGAATAAGGAAGAAGATAAAGTTTTTTTTAAAAAAAAAACAGGCACACAAAACAAATTAAAAGTGACAACTTTTACATCAAATTCCTAAACTAACACTTCAATTCGCATCATACCCCCAAAACCTAAACCACTTCTTACAAAAACCTCAAATCTTAATCTACCTATTTCAGAACCTCCCAAATCGTAACATGCAAATTTCACACTAAACTCACATAGTTGTATAAAGATTAACCAATAAATCATAAAAGAAATAAGGAATCTTACGAATCATAACATGCAAATCAAGAACCAAGTCGTATATAATCAAAAAAACACAAATCCTAAAACCCTAACACGACAAACCTGACCCTAACCCTAACTCTAACGTGTAAATCAAAGAAAACACACAAATTAAAAAATATCTAGAAACCCTAAATCGTTCAACTAAATAATAAATTCATAACTCACATAATTGTAAAAACAAAATCCGTAAAAAGAAAATTCATAAATTAGTAAGTTAAAATTTAAACAAAACTCATAAATCAAGTATCCCATAAACAAAATAACAAATCCTAACTCATAAACAAAACCCATAAACCTATAAACAAAACCCACAAATCAAGTAAACTAACTTAAATTTCATATCTTAATGACGTCTACAGGAACTCATATGGTTAGAAATTTCTTCAGACGCTTAGGAAGAGGAAAGAATGGTCATACCTTTGGATTTTGAGAAATGAATAATTTTAGAAATTGAATTGGATTAAATTTTGTAGGAGGAATAAGAAATAATTAATTTTAAAATTAAATTTAGAATAAATTTTTTCCATGTGGGATGAAGATAAATCGAGAAATAATTTATTACTAAATTAATTATTTCTATATTATACATTATTTTTATCTAATAATATAATAACTAATTCCAAAATAACTTCTTCCTCCCAGCCCTAAAAGTTTGGATGGAGCCAGGAGGGAATGGTATTGTTGAATTTTTAATTTTGAACTAATTTTCATTTGACCAACCCTGAAAATATACGTGGTTAATTCCCTAATAATTTAATTTTTTCTTTTTCTTTTTTCATCATATTTTCACAACATACTTGAACTTGACTTAAAAGGAAAATAGAAAGCCGGAGGCAGCTACACTCTTTTGCCCTAATCACTAAACCCTTCACTCCCTCAGATGGCTAAGAATCGTCCCGAGGAGGAAGAAGGAGAATCCGGCGAGGAGTTGGAAGTTTCTTCGCCAGAAAACGCAGATACTGAATCGGATTCGGAGTCCGAATCGGATTCAGAACCTGAACAAGAGCAACCACCGAAAAAACCACCAGTTGCCGCTCCAAAGAAGTCACAACCTCAAGATTCCTCTTCTTCTACAGAGGAGGAGTCCGAGTCTGAGTCCGAACCGGAAACACAGAAACCAAACCCGGTTGTAAAAACCATAGCGTCCAAACCCATGGATGAGCCGAAAAAAGCTGCGCCTACCACTGAGAAGAAATCTAGATCCAAAGCGGATGCTACTGCTAAACTCATTTCTCCGAAGAAGTCCGTTTCCGTTGTCGGCGCTAAACGACCAGTGGATGACGGGGAAGCAAAGGAATCGAAGAGGTCTAAGAAAAAACCAGAGAAAGAGATTGAAACTCCAGTGAAGAAAACACCCACTGATGACGTGAAAAGGCAACTGTTTCAAAGATTGTGGAGTGAAGATGACGAAATTGCTATCCTGAAGGGCATGATTGATTACAGGTCGAAGAAAAAAGCCGACCCAGTTGCGGATTTGAGTGCATTTCATGAATTCATCAAAAAGTCTTTGCACGTGGATGTGTCTAAGTCCCAGTTGCAAGACAAGATTAGGAGATTGAAGAAGAAGTATGAAAACAATGCTGGGAAAGAGAAGAAGGGAAAGGAAAGGACTTTCTCCAAGCCCCACGAGCAAAAAGCCTACGAATTGTCTCAAAAGATTTGGGGTAAAGAGAAAAATGACAAAGTTCAAGATGATGTTGCTAAAGTGGAGAATGTGACTGCAAGTAAGGGGCAAAGCAATAGTGGAAGTAAGGATAATGGGGTCTTGGTTGTAGCGAAGGAAGACAAACTGAGTACGGAGGTGGAGAAGACCGTGGAGGTTACACCTAATTTGAGTTTGATTTCGTGCGGGGGAAGTGTTGCTGCTCTGGAGAAGTGGCTTGATGAGTATTCTGGGTTGCTTAGCGCGGAGAAGAGGAATGAGATTAAGGAAAAGTCAACATCTTTGAAGGTAACTGAGGCTGACTTGTGCTTTAGGAGGGCGAATCTAATTGCTGAGCAGGGGGAGGTGATGCGCGAAGCTTTGCAAGCTTCTGGGATTGACATCTAGAAAGAGTAAACTAATTTATGGCAAACTTCCTTTTTAGGTTTGATTCTGCTTGCAGTTCTGTTAACTGTGCTCATTTTGTGTAGTTTTAGCTTGTTGTCTTTACAAGTGGCATATTTATCTAAAATTGGAGCTTGTTATGTGTGATTTGCTATTTGGATATAAACCATATTTGTCTCACACTCTCTAGTAGTCACAGCTGCTTATTTAGCATTTGAATGTTTGCCTGTTAAGTCTGCGGATACATGGTTCAACAGAATCATAGTTGGTGTTACTCAAGGGCTTCTTTTTGAAGCTGTCATTCATGTTGTTATGTGAGGAGATATGAATTAGATTTGGGTGAACTTCCTTCTTGGATCAGCATATGTGCAGAAGTTCTCTTTAAGGTTGAATTCTGGTATGCATCTTTTTTGTGATGCAGTATGTCCACATTCATATTGGTTTCCTTGTATGACTAGGTATTTCAGAAAAGAACACTGTTACAGTAGTTGGATGTCACTCTTTTCTCAGCCTCTCAAGCTATAGTTAGTTGGATGTGTTCTTTCCTCTTCACATCAATTTATTCAAATAATCTTTTCTTTAAGAAGTTTTGATCTGCTTTGGGATCTGTAAAGTGTTATAGAAGATAGTGTCCTATATTTGAGGAAGGAAGTCCAAAATTATACTTTTGTGGAGACGCATAACAGTAATATTAAGTGGTAGAGTAACAGAGGGTCGAGGTTAGCAAGTCTAAAATGCTATTGTAATGTAAATAACAATTCTTGATTGATCAATGCTACTGTGTCTATTGTTTTTTTTCAAAAGGAATTTTAAGGATAACTCAGAGCATAAGTCTGATGTACTTTTGGCCAGTTGAGGGGATAGGAGTGTTCCTTCTTTGTCACTCTGAAGTCTTGATGGAAAGAGTTCTTTATCTATTGCAACTGCTACCGTAGTTTTTTCATATTGGTTGTTTCTGAGACAATGATATAGATTAAGTAGATCTTGATAAATGTCAAGTGGTGGAAATTTGATGCTGTATCGTCATTATGTTTGGATTTTCGTTTCAATGTCTTGCTCCATAAGATTGGTTACATTACTGCTGCTACTACTATGAGTTCTTTAGACTACTGCTGAGACGTGTAGCTTACAACCAGGGATATGGGGGTGGAATTGAGTTTGGGGGTGACGCGAAAATTTCTTCATTATTTGATAATGTTAGGATGTCGACAGAACATAAGTAGCCATTCAATAATACTTGGTCTCCTTTAGGAAGATTGATTTGAAATTAAGGGTTTGTAAATGCCATTGACGTCAATGCTAATGGTGATCCCCAAGGTTCGATGAATGAATGGAATTATGATCATACTTGGATAGAGATGATCTCCCCTCTCTCTCTCTGTAATTTGAAAAGAGTAAATACATAAAATCCTCCCTGAACTTATATACTAAACTTACTTTTAACACTTAAACTTTATGAATAATTATTTACCACCCTAATGTAGTTTCAATTGAATTTAATATCCCCTTTAGAGGTGACGTGGCTAAAAAAGCGGAATTACTTTACAAGCGCATGACAATTGGAAAAGTGTTAAAAATATAATTTAGCCGTGACATTTTTTAATTGGAGATTATTAGTTAAGTTCACTTTATTTCTTTGAATTTTTTTTCTTATTTTTTCAATTTCCTTTTTCTCATCCTCTTCTTGTTTTCTTTTCTCCAAAGTGTGGATATGCTGCAACCAACTTCTTGATGAACAGATAATTAAAAAATTTGTCGGACATTTTTTCCGATGAATCTCTCTATTTTTTCATCATTTATATTTTTTAATCTATAATTTAAAAGCAAACAAGAATGGAAGCTTTCTTCTTCTAAAGTACAAATCACCATTAATATATCTTAATTTCTCACCAAGATATCCATCAATGTGAAATCACTAGCAAAATAGAGATAAGTTTGAGAAATGAAACTATTCTTTGTACTAAAAATCTAATTTCTCTAATGCCTCTTTTTCAAAGTTGAAATTTCAAAGCAAGCATGTAATGAATTTTCTGATTTGAATGGATTATTGAGGGTTCAAACTTCTTGTATTTGAACAAAGCAAAAGTGAAAAGAGCAGAACTCGGATTTGTTAGATTTGAACAAAAAGAAAGAGAAAAGCGCAGCCCCCATGGCTATCGTCATCAGTTTGTTATTCAAAGTTGTATCAATATCATCTTGCCAAAATGTAGATGGGATATTTTTTCAATTGTCATGATTGAACAAAGCCCAGAAAGGTAGCATCATATGCAAGCTCCAAATCATAGAAAATACTCACTCTATCTCAATAAATGGTGAAAAAAAAAGAAGTGAAAATAAAAAAGAAAGATTTGACAGGCGGAGGTGCATATAGAACACCTCGATACACATGGTTCTCTACTTTTTAGGAGATATTAAATCCAGTAGAAACTTGATAAGGGGGTAAATAATTACCTGTAAAGTTTTAGTGCTAAAGTAAGATTCAGTGCTAAAGTAAGATTCATGGATAAGTTCGAGGGGGATTTTATGTACTTTCTCATTTGAAAATAATGGATGCCATTGCCAACAATGTTTACGAGAAACTTCTACTCTGCACCTTCTTCCTTCTATTATTGGCTCTGTTGTGATTCTAGTTAATTTTAGATTTGGCCGGACCAAAGTGTTGCATGAACCAAAATTGCTGCCTTTAGATGCGAAAGCTCTGGGCGATCAATTCATCTCCCTAGGAAATTATCCCAAGTAAAAGCATACCCGTGCCCAATATTTATACCAAGTTTATATATGCATGATATGTATTTGCATAGACCTTTTACACTTGACATGGTTAATTAACAAGCATTTTCACACCATTAATCAATTAACTACAGTAAGTTTATACCAATGCAGGTATCACCATCTTATTTACTCTTCTACTCAAAGGTCAAGAAAAATGTTACTTTTCCTATACTTACATAGTTCAATGAAATAATACATGTAGCCCGTTGGGGCATGACTATCAAGAATCGCTCATGATGCTTTTTCTACTCTGCTCAGCGCATTAGTTTTATTAGGTCTTTTAAGGGTTGCAAATAAATGAACCCATAAAGGGGTGACTCGATAAGTATTTAGGTTAATGTGCAAATCAATCAAGCAGTAATTTTTTGATGATTTAGTGCATACACAAGGGCAACACCTGCTAGATGCAAACAAGTAGTAGTTACTATGGAAAGCTTACTGTTTATTTGAGCATATATCCGTCAAACAAAATTGCGGTTACTTCTTAATGAGGAAAAGCTGGTGCATGATGATATAACCTTGGCAAGTCCTACCACTGGCAAAAGCTAAAATTTAGAATGCAGGTTTTCATTCATTCGGTTAAAAGTTACTAAAACATTAAACTTTTTCGTATAATGAGGAAGACAATGGCTATAAAACCGATGGGCGAATATTTGATATGAGCTAAGGAGGCTGCAGATGCCCCGTGGAAGGAGCTAAATGGAGGAAAATAAGCATTATTTGTGTGATGTATGATCAGTTCGCATCATTTATAAAAATCTCAACAGTTTCCACTAGATGGTTCATTCACTGATAAACTAATGGAAATCAATGCATAAAATTGTATTTAGAAAGAGGACGAGAACAATTTGGAAATCGATCCAAAATAACTTTGTTGCAACAGCGGGCGAAATCATTGAAGGCTTGAGCTAGACCCAATAAGCACGCCCAAGTTTATTCATAACAAAAATGGAGCCTCCATTCATTTGAGAATTCAGATGCAGCAAGGACGAGAACAATTTGGGTACCACAGTTTATAATGGTCCAGGAAAGGTTCCATTTTCTCTCTGCTCATTCCATCTGTCAATCTGAAGCCACAAACAAAAGCAACAAAGAACACATGAAGCTGACAACATGAAAGTATTAGCAGCATGTAATAAAAAATGAATTACCACCAGAAAGTTTATGAGCTAAGAAGATATCAAAAAGAATCTATTTAGAATTGATTTGGTGTTCCGGAAAACACACATACACACACCAACAACCAAAAAAAAAAAGGTCTTTCTTGCAGCTAGTCGTTACTCCTTATCAGGCATTATCTTAGTTTAATATTCTATCAGCCCCACTAAAAATTGCTCTGCTCCCTCTTCCCCAAAAGATGATGTCCACACTCAACTATTTGATCCTGGCTGATTTGATTTGTACTTTGGATCAGACCTGTAAACATTTCAATACTGCACATTTCAGCCATGTACATCACAATCACTACCCCAGAGGATACACAAATTGCTAGCTTCACTTCCAGGTGGCAGCTAAAAGTGCTTGTTTACCTCAAGACAGTATACAAAAGAGGGGATCTTCATTATGTAGTAGATGTTTCCTTTGTGACAAAGATGTGGAAACAACCAACCAAGTACTTCTTCATTGTGTCTTTAGATCTGAACAACCATATCCTGTTTTACTACTTTGCTACTCTTGAACAATTGAACCCTTCACTGATCTAGCATCAACGACAGATCAAGTTCTACTAGCAATTTCATGACTATTAATTGCTGACAACAATGCCCCAGCCATAAAAAATACCAGAAACCACTGCTCAAATTGTTTAATTCCCACCCTTCACCACTAGCTTCCATAATGTATATTTGATCGAGCCAAAAGCATCTTCGTCAAGTAATATCAATAAATCCACATTGTGGAAGGTGGAAATGGGGTTCATATGTCATTCTGCTGGCATATTACTTGACTGTCTCCTAATGTTTTTAACTAGGATGACATTTTGATCCTCCTTGGACAGCCATAGGAATTTCAAACTCCACAAGCCCAAGTCTTTCCTACAGTTTAAAGAAAAAGTTTGTAAAACTAAACTCAAATGCCAATGGATATACGGTTCCCATTTCACATTGATATGAAATAATCTCCAAGAGGTATCATGCACCCAGATTTTGCAACGCTTGGCTCACTTTGATATCAAAAACAGAAGAGTATCTTTCTTACTCTTTACCAAAGGGATAGAGTAGGTTTAGAAATCCTTCCCCCCCCCCCCCCCCCCTTCCTATTTGAATTTTGCCAACTGTCTGTAACAAGTGTCAATCACACCCTCCTTTCTTCCCTAGATTCACTTGTTCTTTTGTTGTCTCTAATTTACGATGGACATCTCTTTTCCTCAATTTTTGCACCAAGTCAATTGTCTCTCGTGTTTTACCTTATATTGTCCACTCCTTCCCTAGCATAAATCAACTTTACCATATCGTCCTTGTATCAACTAGGACTATTCCGTTGCTTTCGCATTTTTGCAGTGGTTCTGCTGTTAATTCACAGCACTTCAGCTTACACTGATGTCATTTCTTTTACTAAAATTTATTGCGCCAACAAAACACACACACACACAGAGGGAGAGGGAGAGCATAGCCGCAGCCGCTCACTCTTCTATAAATGTTATCTTTTCATTTTTTATATTTTTACTATGAAATTTAAATTTGTACTCATGTTTAGAAATATATCTGACTGGATCTTGTAACATTATCCATTGTCTACGCAAACTGTTAAGAAGGACAAGGATATGACTGTAAACAAAATTTTATAAGTTTAAAACTAAACACACTTTCAAATTATACATCATATATCTAATTTTAATATGATGAACCAAACATTTAGAAGTACACTCACGAGGTAGTGGTAAGGTATGCGTACACTCTACCTTCCTCAGACCCTACTTTGTGGAATTTCACTAGGTATGTTGTTCAACTGAGCATTTAAAAGTAAATGAATTTTCCACTAAATAATCATGTGATTCTCTGCATTACAATTCCAATATTACTTGTTCATAAACCAAACAACCTCAGTGATTATAATTTCTAACAATTTCAAATTCATAGATTTAATCCATATTATTCCTGAATCTATCCATCCAATACTAAGCAGGAATTACGTCTCATTAGAGGATGTCCATTACGTAATCTATCCCATGTTTGCCAAAAACTTGGTTAAACATGGAATCAAGATGACTTGAGCATATTGCAAAAAACATATATAAATATGGTCTAGAGCTTTAAAACAAACATACCCATTCACCAGGGCAAAGGGATCGGTAGTACTTGGCAAACTTGTCACACTCAGGTGCACCTTCACCCTTTGCAGCTGTGCACCTGAAAGACAAACCAATGGTACATAAGTGAAACTTCCTTATTTGATTATAATACAACACACACAGAAGAAACACAAAAGAGGAATGGCTAGTATATAGCTATGTTTACCGACCGATGATACTCGACATATCTTGTAAAACAGTGCCTCGTCTGATTTGTAGTAGGAAAGCGGAAGTCCGCAGGCGCTGTCTCAAGCTGATTGCCAATCATAACATAAACAATAGAAGACAGTCAATGCATAAGCTATTGGCTAGTAAGATTGAGTCAAGATTGATGGTTAACTAGATCTAACCTTAATCTCAGGGGCTTCAACAGCGGATTCCTGATCTCCTGAGGTCTCATCTTCAGTATTTTCACTGTTTTCGTCACTGGAAGCCTCCACAGCAGGAGAGGCTTCAGCTGATTCAGCTACAGCTTCACTGCTTTCCTCGGGTGCAGGGGCAACTTCAGTGCTCTCAACCACTGGATTCTCCTCAGTTTTGGAAATAACTTCTTCAGCTGGAGCAGCTGAAGAGGTCTTAACCTCAGTTTCTTCCACCGGTTTGGCTGTCGTGGGGGATTTCTCTTCGTGGTCTTTCAGTAAGTATTGCTGCAAATCCATGAATAGGACAAAGTTTGTCATTAGTAGCAAAAAACTCTATCAAAAGCAAAGAAAATCTCAATGCAAAATAGCAATCCAAAGGCTATTACTATGCCTGAAAATTTAAGATAAAAAAATCAACGACGTTATTATAGCGCTAATCCTCAAGAAACATGTCAATATGGAAGAGTTAAAAAATTTATAAGCTCAAAACTAGGTGAAAAAAAGATGTCAGAACACATTTCTTTACTTGACGATCAATGCAAAGCGCCACTCCAACAAAACATTGACATGAGTGAGCAATTTCAAGAATGTGTGCACTTCAGAAAGTGAGCTGCTAAGGGAACCATGCGAGAAGGATCACAATTCCGAATCTAAATTAAAAGACGGAAAAGAGAGAAAAAGTGGATAAAAGATGGTTTTTTTGCTATTTGTAACTAGGATTCTTCTCCAGTACACAACAGTTCTCCCTGATGTCCTTTCTAAGGTGCAGCATTCTGGCAGTAGAGAAATCCATATTATGTTTATGAAAGCACCAAGCAATGTCTACCTCTTTAAACAGCCAAAACAAGCTAGACGCCCCGCAGAAGGGAGCAGGAACTGATAAGGTTGGGTTTACTTATTTTAAGCATAATCGTATGTATTTAGTAATGCTTTACTTCAGGATTTGGCTTTAATACAAATTCAATTACTTCTGATCAAAATTTCCCTTCTGTGAAGAAATTCAAAACAAAAGCAAACAATTAACAACCATAATATGGAAACTTAACTTACAATATGCTCAAACAAATTGGTTACACACAGATCTTTAAGTCCTTACACATTTCAAATTCCATCCACTGCTAGTGTAAATCAAAATCTCAATTAACAGATAAGAAAAGACCAGAGCAATTAACAATGAAGTGGATTTCTTTTAAATCAGAACCAATACTGTAGAATAACATCTTCCGCTCTTATTTTCTTTCTCCAAAAGTAATGACTTTATTCAATTAAAATAAAATAAATCATCATTCACAGAACTAAAACCAAATTGAAGATCAAGCTCGAACCATCCTCTCTTTTGCCAGATTCAAAACATCATAATGAATAAAAATACATCAAGATAGCATAAAATAGATCATCAATTATAATAACAAAACACAAACCAAATCGACAGATGAAAATTGTAGTAGTAATTGCTATTTACCTCAGATAAGGATGGAGCAACTGCGGTTTCGACTGCGGCCATTGCTGAATTCAGCTGCGACGGCGGCCGATGGGCCAAGCTTAGACTAAGACAATAGCAAAGTTAGGTTTTCTGGTTGAATGTTCAGTTCGTCAGTATTGAGTCTATGGGAGCGACGGCGAGAGAAAATGGAGAAGCATCTGATCTGCCGTTGGAAAAGGCTCGCATCTCGAGGAAGCCCATGGGCCTTGGTGTCTCTCTCCTTATTGGGCTGTATGATCAGGCAAACAACTGCAACAGCCACCCTCCGGGTCAAATCCTACAGGTCGGGTACGAAGAGTGGGCTTATTTGACATCCAACTGAACTTTTGTTTCTTTTTTTAAGTTATGAATCTTTAGATCATGATTTAAAGATTTTATTTAGAAAAATAAATAAATTATAAGAAAATATTAGATTATCTTTTCATAAATTATTGTAAATATTGAGCAATAATTTTTTTTTAAAAGACTGAATAATAGTATATAGTTTGAACAAAAATAAGATTATATAAGTATCATTTGTCCATCTAAATTATACAATGCAGCGATTTCCCTGCTTCAAGTAAGTCAAATGCTTTATTAATATCCTCAAAGTTAAATAAGTTTACTTTTATTATTGTGCATGCATTAACGTTAATTTTTCAAGTAATATTGATTAACTAGAAGATAATAAATTTGGCAAACTTCTGGATTGTTGCACATGTTACTAATATCATTATTTATAAAGCAGATAATAAAGTAAGAATTGTCCAATTTAGACAATTATTGCACAAGGTACTAACATTATTATTTAATATTCATGTTCTATTAATCATTAACTACTTTTTCCTAATTGATTTTTTTATCTTTATAATCATAATATTAGTTAGATTTAAGTGCACGTTACAGTTAAAACTTTATCTTTGATAATTGTATTGTTATAAATATTATTATAAGCGTGAAAATAAATTCGTACTTATAATGTGAGACTCAATATATGGCTAATTGATGTGCAGTAATTTTAATTGAATCTTATTTACATGGAATATTCGTGTAACACATAAATATGGAGATTAGCTTATTAAATATTCCAAAGTGCAAACAGATTAGAAAAATTAAATTAAGCTGATTATTTGTCCATCCAAATGATACAACGCAACGTTTTGCTTGCTTCAAGTAAGTCAAATGCTTTGTTAATATCTTCAAAGTTAACTTCATGTGTTATAAATCCCTCCAAGTTTAATTCCTGCCCAACATCACGAAAAACAAAGAATCACCTATTTATCATTTGGCACACGAATAATAATACTTTTAGTCTCTTCATAGTTAGTAAATTTTAAATTTGACTTCTGAGTTGTGATACATGACGATTCAACATATTCAATTATAATTAGTTCAAATATATAATTTTTGGCCTTTTTAGATTTAAAAATATATGTTATATTTAAATTACTATAAAAAACGAAGCAACAATACAATCTTAATATATATAACACATTGAAACTTAATTGATTGGAAATTATAGTCACAGCACACCAACACGTGAGGCAAAGAGAATTCTCACTCCACTAGCTGTTGCAACTACCAGGAAGAAAGGGATACTAAGGGGTTGTTTGCCTAAGAATAAGTTATTTCGGGATAACTTTATCCCATTATTATAGTAAAAATGGCGGGATAAATAATACTAAAATGACTGTCTAGCTAATATTTCCACCCATAATTTAAATTATAAAAAAATTATTTGTTTCCGTTATCTTTGTACCAAATACACCCATAGTTTTTGACTTATTTCTTTTTAGGATTATATGGTAGGTTCATTAAACTTGTCTAGTAGGAGTGTGTATAAAATATTCACAATGGTTAAATTTAGACACATATAATTGAAGAAGTAATAAAAGAAGAAGCACTAGTAGACTTACATTATTCAAATATTTAGTAGCAAAGATGGGAATGTCAACTTTAGGTTTGACACCTCCAAATATGGATCCTATGATGGTTTTTCCAGCCAACACCAACTCAAGAGGGCTAATGACTAATGGTGTGCCATGCATATCAACCCCAAGTATTACAGTCTTTCCAGTATCCTACAATATTATCAACCTACATTTAAATACTTGAACAATCGTATATTTGCATCTGATGAACACATGAGAAAGTACAATAACAACAATAACTTATCCAGTGAAATTCTACGAGTGGGGTATGGGGAGGGTAAAGTGTACACAGACCTTGCCATTACCTCATAGAGATAGAGATGTTGTTTCTGAAAGACCCTCAACGCAAATATATCAGTCCCAAAAGCAAAAAATATTAGATACAAAAACGACTATAGTGGAAAGCCATAAATACAATACAAGTAGCAAAATAAATGATGGTCAATAACAACATAATATATAATGACACGACTAATCCTACAATCATATTAGATCGCAAGGCTAGACATCATTCTACCCCTACTAAGCCTACTAGCCTTATACCCTCATACGCGACCTCCATTCCTTTCTATTTAAGTTCATGTCCTCGGTGATACAAAGTTTCGTCATATCCTGCCTAATCACCTTCCCCCAATACTTTTTAAGTTTACCTCCACCCCTCCGCATAGCCCTTAACTCCAACCTCTCACACCTCCTAACAGGAGTGTCGACACGAAAACATGATAAAGTGTTACTATTAAATATTTTCGGTTCAAACTTTGAAAAAATTTGTGTGTGTTCTTAAATATCGTTATCATATATAATATTAATTAAGAAACTTTTTTCCAAACTTCTAAAATGATAAATAATGTTAAATAACTATTTTTAAAAAAACACGAGGATACTATGAAGCAAAAAATAAGAAGAAAATAGAACCTTGCGAGAACTAGTAAAAGCATCTTGCATTAAGGACGCTAATCCAATACATTCAAAGCAATAGTCAGCTCCACCATCAGTTATTTCTTTTATTACCTGTGATAATTAAATCAATTAATTACTGAATAAATACAATTAATTGATTCGCAAATCAATTACTTAGTGAATAATACAAAATTAAACAAATCTGACTTGTTGATTTCTCACCACAGGTTGTAGGGTTAATAAAATCTGTTAGTCCAAACTTCTTCCCTGGTTATCATTCATTTGAAATCCATTTTTCAATAACAATTAATAGCCTCTTTTTATTTTAGTTTTATATGTGAGATATATGAAGTATGATTTAGAAAGTAATCCATACCAATTTCAAACTTTTCTTGATTTAAATCGACACCTATAATTTTTGAAGCTCCACGTAATCTTGCTCCTTCCGCAACCTGTTATGTAGTGCGTCAAAAGTGTTTAAAACTCTCATTTTGATTGAGTTTAAATGTCTGATTCAAGATGTAAAATCAAACATGTAAAATATCTATTGAATATTTTAATAAATTTACCCCTAGACCCACAGCTCCAAGACCAAATATTGCCACGGTTGAACCTTCTTCAACTTCTGCGACCTTCCATGCCGCTCCTAGTCCTGCTAATAAAAAAATGTGAAGGATGATTTTTATTTATTAAAATCGCAATATTTGCAATTTAAATTTATGATCACATAATACATTTGAAACTTCTTAACTTGTTAGAGAAGTACTTCCTCCATATATTTTTACTTATCATATTTAGATTTGATACACACATTTAAAAAACAATGATTTTGACATGATTATTCTACCAAAGCACCTCTATTAACTAATGTTAAGGAGTATTAGGAATTATTACTATAGAAAATAATTTTAGAAATAAGTAATTAATGTTATGGTCAAAATATGAAAAAAATAAAAATAAAAATCTATTTATAGAATAATGCACAAGTAAAATTAATCAAAGGGAATGAACTCTTTCAGCCATTGAAGATGCAAATTTTAAGAAAGTAAAAAAAAAATTAAATGTCGTAATCTTAAACGAAAAGTGCATAATATATCAAAATGCGCTTTAATATTATGATTTTAAATATGACACATGAAATAAGTGAAATTAGAGAGTTGCCCAATATATATAAATATTCTCTTTAAAATGAATTTTTACAAAAAGTGGCCAAACAAATTAAAAGAGAGAGTACTACTTAATTACAGAGAAAAATTTATACTCTTTAGATGATTTTCCAGAATCTGCGATAAAAATTATTAACATATGGATACAACTGCCACAACAAATAATTCATGAATATGATAAAATAGATCAAATCTATGAAAATCTCGGATTTGAGTCCTTGTAAAAAAATATTATTGATAGTAAGATCATTCTCGTAATAAATCTTATGCGAATGTGAATTAGTCGGGTTAAATCCAAATTAATTTGGGTCAGTAGAGTATTACTGAAAACTAATGTTATTTGACGTCTTTAAAAATAGCTGACACATACGCATTAAATATTTTTTTTTAAAATCTGAACAGCGTACATAACGTTAATGGATAATTTTAAAATAAACAGAATAAGACAAACCCGTAGAAACTCCACAAGAAAGTAGGGAAGCCTTATCAATAGGGAAATCTGGACTCATCTTCACCACATGTGCGATATCCACTACAGTATACTCGGAGAAACTGGATACTCTGAGTGTATGGTACAATTTTTCTCCATTTTTGTCTGTGAATCTGCTGCTTCCATCCCTTGGCATCCCAAAAGGATACTCAACTGAAAATATAGAACAAGCATTCCCCTTTGGTGACTTGCAACCTCTGCATTCTCTACAGTTCCTTCTGAACACTGGCACCACCATGTCCCCTGCTTTCACTTCCTCGACATTTTCCCCTACACTCTCCACCACACTAAAACATAGAATATAAAGCTTTTTTTTAATAGAATATCAAACTCTTTTTCATTTTACATCGTTTTTATAGTTGGAAATTGGAGTCATTTCCCCTAAATTTCTCCGTTCACTTTTACTTGTCAAAGGTTAAACTACTTGAACTTTAATCAAGATATATTTTTTTTATCATATTAATATGAAAAGAATTACAACTTATAATATTTTTCGTATAGTTCTCCACCATCTAAATTTTAAATTTCAAATATTAAATTTAGCCGTAAACGGAAGGAGTAACTATTTGTTGACGGAGAAAGTATAAACTACCCAGCTGCTTCATGACCAAGAATTCTGGGGAAAGCAGAAATTGGTCCCTGAGGAAAATAATTTACCAGTAAATATGCAGAACATAGGGATTAATTACTCTAATTAAAACTAATTTGCTTTTTTTCCAAGTTAATTTGGTGTACTTACAGCTGATGATTTCCATAAAGTAAGATCAGAGTGACAGAGAGAAGTGCAAAGAATCTTGATCCTAACCTCCCAAGAACTGGGAGGAGCAACCTCAATTTCTTCAATGATCAAAGGTTCCCCTGCTTTTCTGCATACTGCAGCTGTTTACTTAATGAAACATCTAATTAGAGGTTAATTAGGTACCAAATTGACTGTAATTAAGAAACTAATATTGAGAAAGAAAAAACCTTTGCATCTTATGGGTTTTCCTGCTGTCGGTAATTCAAAATTTGAGCCCACGACTTTGGTATCTCCTCCAATCCAACTTCCTCAATAAATAAAACAATTTTGTAATATAAATATTTTTTCTTCTTCTTAAATAAGTTGTCTCATTCAATATTTTGTAGAAAATTCAACAGCTTCGTGTGAGGCTACTTTAATTTGGCCATAATAAAATAATCGTACTATTAATCATGTATAGTACACACATATATTATGATGCCCCCTAAGCAGGATGGGTCAACCAAAGCAGGTTAAGAAGAAAAGAACTCTACATGACATCTCAACTAAATTTCATATTTGAAAGAAAGCAATTTAAAATAATTCTAATCAAATATATAATAAAATAATTTAGTATTTATCTCAGAATTATTATTTTTCATAGCTCATATCAAACGATCCGTAAATATATTATTGTTGAGAAGCATAAATCATAGTGTCTCATTTGACTGACTATTTGAAATTCATTTGGTTAGTAATGATTTGATTCCTTCTTTGTAATTTCCTTGTATATTTTCCCTTCCTTTACCCAAATTTTTATTTTTATTTTTTTTAAAGTGAATTGAATTGCGGTTGAACTAATTAAATATACTAGACATCTCAACCATGTGACACATTGTTAAGTATTTCTAATCGCTGTCAATGAAAGTGAATGTACTAACGTAACTATTACTGGTAGTTGTAGATTATGATCCGCAATTATTACAATAATTGAATTTATTTTAAATCAGAACAACATCTCTTTAGTTTTAAAGATTGTTCCGAGGTTTTCTTATTGTTTCATAATGCATCATATATTAATTATATTATATTGTATTATTTTAGTGAATACATCGTTTGAATAGATCATATCAGTTTTTGTCGTTTATAATGTCACACATCAACAATAAAAAGAATTATCCTAAAAAAAAAAAGAAGTAAAGTACATACAGAATAGAATTACTATAAAAAGATAAGATAAAAAAATAAAATACGATTATAATTAGATAACAAGTAATATAAAATCATGAGAAAGTTATAGCATAGAACACCAATTTATTAAATATCCCAAAGCGCAAACATGATAGAAAAATTAAATTGAGCTGATTATTTGTCCATCCAAATGATACAACGCAGCGTTTTGCCTGCTTCAAGTAAGTCAAATGCTTTGTTAATATCTCCAAAGTTAACTTCATGTGTTATATATCCCTCCAAATTTAATTCCTGCCCAATATCCCAAAAAAATAACATCAGCTACTTGTCATTGGACATAGAAATAATAACGCTTTTAGTCTCTCCATAGTAAATTCTAAATTTGACTTGTGAGATATTTAATCTTAACTAGTTCAAATATATAATAATTTTGGCTCTTTCAAATAGAAAAAAAATTATATTTCAATTTCTGTCTCAAGTAATTTAGAAAAAAAAAAGATAATTAATAAAATAACAAGCACAAGGAAACTTACATTATTTAAATATTTAGTAGCAAAGAAGGGAATGTCCACTTTAGCTTTGACACCACCAAACGAGGAACCTGTGATGGTTTTTCCGGCCGTCAACTCATAAGGATTAATATTTAACGGTGTGCCGTGCATCTCCATTCCAAGTATTATAGTCTTTCCTGTACCCTACCATTTTTAGGAAATATATAATCGTTAACGAAAAAAAAAATGATTCAAAGTAATAGATTTTAATATAAATACGAAATTAATTTGAATCAAAGCTATTGAAATTCATCGAACCTTGCGAGAACTAGTAAAAGCCTCTTGCATCAAGGAGGCCAATCCAATACACTCAAAACAGTAGTCAGCTCCACCATCACTCATCTCTTTTATTATCTGTCATTAATAAACTTAATTATCATATTAATTATTTAATAAGACAAATTAATTGGTAATTTTTCTTTTCTGGAGCTCAAATTAAAGAATGAAAAATAAGAAAATTAAACAAACCTGGCTTGTTGATTTCTCACCACAGGTTGTAGGGTTAATAAAATCTGTTAGTCCAAACTTCTTCCCTAGTAATCATATATTTGAAATCCATTTTTCAATAACAATTAATATCCTAGTCTTTAATTTTAATTTGTATGTGGATTGAAGATTGATTAAGAAAGTAATACGTACCAATTTCAGATTTTTCTGGATTTAAATCGACACCTATTATTTTTGAAGCTCCACGTAACTTAGCTCCTTGTACAACCTGTTAAATTGTTTATTACGTACAAGGAAAATTACTAGTAATAATTTACTTGCTTAAAAAAAAAAGATGGTTTAAGTATTCTGTATAGAGAAATGTTATAATAAGGTGATCAAAGTACAAATTTCATATCTAGGCTATATGTTTTGTTCAACATTTATAATACAATTTTAAGACATATTACAGAGAATTACTTATAAAACATATATAACATTTTGTCACACATTTTAATAAATATTGTGTCAATTTTCTTACCAAACAAGTACAACATCTTTTTAAACACTTATAATATATTTATAATGCATGCATAATTCACTTTTAATATAAATATAATTTTTATCATAATATTGATATATATTGTTATAAATACTAGTAGTAAATAAAAAAATCATTAAAATTAATAAAAAAAAAAATTTAAAATACTCATCCAAATATTTTTTCCTTTTCATTTCTTTTAGTGGATATAATACAACTTGAACAAATGAGGACATTTTATTGGGTCACAATTAAGATGAAATGTATGTGACTGATATTCGTTTCAATCAAATCATCTAGATGGGACCGGAGGATTCACTTTCTTTTATTGAGTGATCATATAAATTAAAATATTCCTTATTTGGAAAAAATAATAATAATGCGTTAATGCAACATTTTTTTTATCTTTTCAAAAGTATTTTGGAAAGGGAGGAGACCATACAAAAAAAAAGAAGGAAGAAAAGGACCAAAAGTAGGAACGTGTAGAACATGATTAGTCACTTTTTGTAAAAGAAATCATCTAAACATATTGATATATGATGATTATATTGTTAATTATATTAAATTGATAACTATATTGAAATTTCCCTCATAGCATGTTTAAACAAACCATTGCACCAAAAAAATAACAATTAGCTATTCGTTGCTAATATGTCATCGTTATATTGTCCATAGTTAACATGATTTTTTAATCTTGTAACTTTATAATTAAATAAAAATTAGAGATGAATTTTTGTTATTTGAGATAAAAGCTATTGGTTGCTGATTTTTGTGAAATAAAATGCATTTAGAGAAAATAATTGTTTGTTGAACTTTGTTGTGAATAAATAATTGGAGTTACCGCTAGTCCCACGGCTCCAAGTCCAAATATTGCCACAGTGGAACCTTCTTCTATATCTGCAACTTTCCATGCAGCTCCCAATCCTGCTAAAATAGTTTTTTTTTTAAAATTTATTTTTTATAAATGTATTTGAACTATAATATATAACGTCTTTAGTCATGCTTGAAAAGTGTGATCTAAACTATTGAAAGAATAAGTTTGATATAAGATATCACATTTTAAAAATGATCTATACAAGATAACTTCAAAGGTATGTTGACTTTCACTCTATACATAAAAACTGTTGACCTTTTCATTGATCAAACGCCGCACTTTGCTTAAGTTTTATTGATTGAGAATGTGTTGTATTAAGAAAATATTTTTCGTTTAACACAATATCAGATAATTATTGGACGGAATTGAGGGGGAAAAAAGCATATAGAAGCAAATTGAGAGAAACAAACCTGTAGAAACTCCACAAGAAAGTAAAGAAGCCTTATCAATGGGAAAATTAGGAGTCATCTTCACCACATGTGTGACATCCACAACAGTATACTCAGAGAAGCTAGAGACCCATAGTGTATGGTACAATTTTTCTCCATTTTTGTCCTTGAATCTGCTGCTTCCATCCCTTGGCATTCCACAAAGAAAATCCTCTGGGAATTTTGAACAAATATTCCCCTTTTGGCTCTTGCAATCTCTGCATTCTCCACAGTTTCTTTGAAATACTGGTATTACCATGTCCCCTTCTTTCACTTCCTCCACATTTTCTCCTACACTCTCCACCACACTAACCCAAAACAACAAAAAATTATACATGAACAATTGAATTAAAACTTTTTTTTTGGGGGTGGGGGCGAATTTTTATACTCGCTAGATAGTGTGTCTAGTGCTCTTCAACTAATATAAAATAAAAATCCTGCATAGGAATAAGTACTATCTTACCAATTCTAACAAGGTTACGAGGAATTTGGGGAACTATTAAAGAAGATAATCGGGAGAAAATTAGAACGAGATGAGAAGCTTAGACTATATATAGAGACCAGCGAAATTAGATAGTTTACTCAATAATGTGCATAATTACCATATTTCTCCCTCATGACTTGTATTTATCAATCTGGATTTCTGACATAACCAAATATTTTAATGTTGGACATGCTTGTTAATACCTATGTTGCTCGGACTCTTCAAAAATATCGATGGGTGCGTGTCGGATCCTCCAAAAATAATGTATTTTTGAAGGATCCGACAAGGGTGCGACAACATTTTTGAAGAGTCCGAGCAACTTAGGTTAATACTGGTCGAGGCCCATTCATAATAGTTACTTATTTCTACTCATTGAAGATTCCATCTACCAAAGAAAGTCAACTAGATACTCAAATTGCTCTCACAAACATGATCGTCTTTCTTTCTGGCTGCCATATTGTGAAGAATCTCACATCGAGGCTTAAGGGATGAACGATTACTTTAGTATGACTTGAACAATACTCTTCCCTCATAAGCTAGTTTTTTTAATCATATGTCACACTTTAAAGAGAGGGGAGCAGTTTATATATGAATGAGCAAATCTTGATAGAGAAATTAAGCTAATTACCCAGCTGCTTCATGACCAAGAATTCTGGGGAAAGCAGAAACTGGTCCCTGCATTAGGAAATTAATTAAACATAGAGATTAATTAGTCTGATTTAAAGTATTATTGGTAAACTTACAGATGATAATTTCCAGAAAGTAATATCACTATGACAGAGAGCAGTGCAAAGAATCTTGATCCGAACTTCCCAAGAAGCAGGAGGTGCAACCTCAATTTCTTCAATAGTCAGAGGTTCCCCTGCTTTTCTGCACACTGCAGCTGTTTAATCCAACAACACACAATTAATTAAGATTCTAGTCATATGTAGTAGACACAATTAATTAAAATGTTGTTGTAATTAATAAGAAAAGGAGAAAACCTTGGCATCTAATGGATTTTCCTGCTGTCTGTGATTCAGAATTCGACCCCATAATTGAGAGTAGTGTTCTTCTCCTGATCCAACTTCTTTATTACAAAGTACTATTTATTATTAATTTTTTTATATTTAAATAAATAAGTTGGCAGTTGCCACTACTTCCTATCAAAATGTCCACATCCTTCCCATCAATTTTACTATTTTGTCCTTTGTTCACATTAATTAGACTTATTAAAAATTTAGTTTAACTTTCAAAAATCATATTAATTATAGAAATAAAATTTAAAAAAATAATTAATTTTATCTTAATTTAATAAATAATTAAGTATTATAAATATTTTTAGTAAGATGCTCAGAATATGATTTTTTTTTTGTGATAATCTTAGCAGTAAAATGACATATTAAAAAATAAATAGAAAACTTGAATTTAAAGAGATGACACACATTACAAAGTACCTGTCCAATTACTATAAATTATACTACTCCATATTTAAGAATAAATAAGATTAAAATAGTAAAAAGAAAGCAACGTTCTTGGAAGTTAGAGTGAGTTGGTTCGTGGGCTTTTTAAATTTTACAAAACCACTTTTAAGTAAAAAAAGAATCTTGTTATAAAACTGAGAATTATATTTAAGGCGAAACAACAAAAGCAGAAGAAGAGGAAGAGGAAATTTCTCTGTATCGTTGCATTTTGAAGGGAGCAAAGTGCTCCCTTT
>JBCEWC010002949.1:0-32125 GCA_038996855.1 Solanum aculeatissimum | reverse complement strand
GATGATGTGTGTAATGATGCTATGATGGCTTGATTGAGGGTCTTCGGGTCCTCTTTCTCCATGTCACATCTAGGCCCTCTTTCCGGGTCGTGACAAGACCGTGTGGGGGTTCATGACCCGTGAGCCCATCCGTGGGTTAATCCAGAAAGTGGACCAGATAATGGACCAAGGCCTAGAACCAAGTGAGGCTCCATGGACCACTTTATGGTCCATATGAGGCCTCACGGTTCGTGAGGGCACCCGTGGAATGGTCCAGAGAGTTTCTTGGACCCTGGGCCAGAACTCCGAGACAAGTGAGGATCGATGGACTAGTTCACATTCTGTGTGATTCCTCACGGCCCGTGAGTCAACCGTGGGGTGGTCCAGAAAATTCCCAAGAATTTTAAGCCAAGGCCGTGACCAAGTGTATCCACACGGTCAAGTACACGGACCATGGACCATTATACCATACGTGAGAATGTTCTGCATCTCCTATTCCCAGTTATTTTTCTCCATTTCATTAATGGTTAAATTATAATTTTAATTAATCCTAGGGCCATTTTAGTCCTTCTAAACTATTTTAAAACCCCTGATTTGAACCCTAATTCATTCAATCTCTTGAATCTCCCCAAATTATTCTCTTAATTTTCTCTCAACCTCCATTGAAGACAAGCTTGGAAACTTGGGGAAATTGTTTCTTCTTCAGATTCTTCTTATTCTTCTTGAGAAATTAAAGGTATGTGGTATTGATTCATGGTTATTCTTTCAACCATGAAGACCCAAAACTTCTCTTTCTAATTTTGATGAATTTTGACTTCCATTGAAATTGGGTCATTTAATTTATGAATATTTTGCTTCAACTAAAGTGTGGGTTCTGTTATTTATTGATTTCAAAGTGGATTGATCCCCTTATTGATGATTTTCATTGATTTTATGATGTTTCAAAAAATGCATGTCCCCTTGGTTCTTCAATTCAAGTATGGGTATTAAGAATTTGGCTTTAAATGGATAATTTCATTATGCTTTGGATATGAACTTCTTGTATTGATGATTTAAAGATTGTTATCCAATACTCATGCTACTCTTGATCATCCATGGATTGCATTCATGAGCATGAAAGACTTGTTATGATGAAACTCTTGTTAAGGGCTTGACCCTCTTGATATGATATTACTTGATCTTTAATAAGACATGGGAATTGACTAGAATGTGATCACATCTTGTCTTGACATGGATCTTTGAGCATCTTGGGTATTTTACAACATATTGTTATGTTAGAATGAGCTACTCCTTGCATTGGTCTATGGAAATGATTCTCGAAAATTCTTGCTTTGTCTTGAAAGGTTTGAAAATGTGATTTTGGGCTTGTTTCCATCTTGCATTGTTTCTTGGAATCAAAAGATTTAATCTCCATTTTGACAGCTTGTATATGTATATGTATTCCTGTGGGATGAGACTTAGCACCGAGGGATTGGAGTCGGGGTGGACTATCTCCAAGGGTCCATACTCCTTTCCGTCAAATCATGTGTCAACATGGGATTTCTCCCTTGATGAGATAACTTCCTTTTTTACCCCTTTTCGTAGGGTGCTTGGGATCTACATGGCAAGTAGTCCAATTCCAAGTAGTAGCTTGCTTGGTCTCTCATGTTGTTAGTTGAGGTCACATATAGGTTTGCACTTCATGTATCATGACATCACATGGAATATTGTTATGATATAAATTCCTTTGGCTATGTGCATTCCTTTTCGTACCATGTGTTCCCCTTGTCATCTATCCTCGTCGTAGGATCATTTGCACTTGCATGGCATCCCCGCATACTTAGTGCATTGTATGTGCTAACCCATACTCCTTGTCTACATATTCTAACCATGTAGGGACCGGAGACGACTTCCTTCCATTATTGCCCATCTAGTGAAGACATTGAAGTGTTGGTTGTGGTGAGCCCTATACTCCAAGGGCAATACCTAATTTCATTTACCTTATGTCTTTAGTTTATGTCACTTTATCTTATGACTTGAGGGTGAGCCCAGAATATGTCGAGGCTCCGTCTCATATTATGTAGAAGCATTGTTGGATATATCAAACTCTATTGTACATTATGCTATGGGTTACTTGAAATGATATGACTACCTATGATTTACAATGGTTCCTTATGTTATGATTTAGTTTCCTCTTATGTTATTGTGATTGTTGGATTGGGAATGTGCTTGTGTGGAAAGTCCGTAACCCTTCTTGCCCCCATAGCTTGAGTCATACTTACCCGCCCCTTAGAACGTAATTGCTACGTGCTATGTGATTCATGCTTATACCATTCCCGGTAACATCCCCACAGCTTGAGTCCAAAGCCCCGGAATCCCCTAGAGTTATGTGCTATTTGTTATACTTATTCACTTTTGAACCGATGATGTGTGTGATGATGCTATGATGGCTTGATTGAGGACCCTCAGGTTCTCGTTCGCCATGTTACATCTAGGCCCTACTCTCGGGTCATGACACATAGATTGGTGCATGAGCTGTGAACTTGCCCATAGCGTGTGCCGACATAGTTTTCCTATTCCATTTTGGTTTTGTATTTTACATATTATAAATAGGGTTTTAGGTTATTTTTCATTAAGTTTTCAGGAGTCACGAAGTCTGAACAAGGTTTTAGAGAATACACTTACGATTTATCATATTTTGAGTGGAAAAACATTATTGTGTGTTCTTAATTCGACTTTGTGATTCTAATTGAAGAGTTAGATTTCATATTCTTAGATTCATAAGGTTTAGGTAAACCTAGCTTGCTATCCTACACCTACACACTGGAAAAGGTTGCATTTATCCGATAATACCAAGTTAGGGATTCATTGGGAACACATTACCCTAGTTAGCTCTTCTACTAGTTTCTTATCACCTACATTAGTTTAATTTAATTAATATTCCTTTACAAAACCCCCCATTTTCTTAAGAGATAAGTAGGTTAATCATCCCAACTTACATTGAATTACTTCTTGAGTCTACCATATTCTCTGAGGGATCAACTCTAACCTCGATTAGGTTATTTACTTGGTAGCGACCGCTTTACCTCTAAAAGGAGGTATGGCTTGATCGATATCAGTTGCCCCTTGTAAGTTGAAATTAGAAACTTAGATTTTCTAGGATTTTATCAGACGAACCCACCTACGGGTCATAACTCAGACGATGACCCATACATAAGGTTTGTAGGTCCCTTACATGAATGGATTAATACTTGCCAGTGTACCTATGACTCAGTCTATGACTCATAGCTTATTCTATGAGCTGTAACTGGTCTCGTTTGTGCACTTCCAGTAGCTTGATTTACTCTGCCCTGTTGCCCATGAAAGCCTTGTATAACCCGTAGTTTTCTTTATGGCCCATATTTGAGCTTTCATAGGTCCTTCTGTGACTTATGTTTGTAAATTTTTGATTTTCTTTTCGGTATTTATAGGACTCATATGTGTTTTTACTTGTGTGTTTTCAGGCAATATGGCTTCTAGACCAAAGAGAGATGAGATACATTCCCTACAGACCTGCCTCCATGATAAGTCTTCAAACACGGAGGCAACTCCTTAGGCTAGTGGATCTCTATAGGTGCTCGACATCTAGCCAGATGAGGGCATTGAGTGCCGACATACCAGGGTGGCTGCTAGAAAAATAGTGTCAGCCAAGTCATAGTCCATAGTTGCTTGGCCTCCCTAGTCTGAGGAGGGAGGTGCCTAGAAGAGCAACTCCATTCAGATATCAGACACCGGTGAGGGGTCTCGATCATGGTTAGAAGATGGAATGGACTCTGGTTTAGGTGAGAAGTTAGGATCAGAGGCCGCAGAGTCTACTCTGGTGCCAACCCTTGCACCTGGGTTGACCAGATGATGGTGTGTCTGATGTATGCATGACATATATCGAGATGATATTCAGAAGGACGAGCAGGATTGGCAGGATCACACCATATTTTAGGAGCCCCAGATTATCGCATCAGGGCTTGACAGTGCTCCTATGATCTGGGATATTATAGCCCGTTACATATTGGATTGGTTGGTAGCCCTATCGGGGAAGTACTCGTCGATACTTATTCATGAGTTCTACGTTTCATATGTTATGACCATCATGGAGTCACCTCGAAAGGGGGGAGGTTCCTTGCACAGCTTGACATTACTCAGACGATGGTACGTGGAGTTTCTATTGATATTTCTAAGACCACCATTCATCAGTTTTTATTTGGTCCTAAGTACCAGGCCCCCGTCACTATAGCAGAGTATGACTACCGATTGGGGTAGACTAGAGATAGGGGTTGATGAGAGATGCAACCCGCAAGGCTGTTCTAATGAGGTGGATCACCAACCACATAGTTGAGCAGGGCTAGGTCCCTAACTAGATTTCTTTTTCCACGACAATTATGAAGGCATCACTCAACTTCACCGGTAAGTTCTGGTGAGCTATTATATGTTCGTGGATCTGGCCTACTCAGGCAGATAATACTTTGATGCTAGACCACATAGTTTTAGTTGCCACCATCATTGCTAGATATGATATTGATTGGGCCCACCTAATAGTAAAGGAGATCCATGAGCGGGCCCTAAATAGGTCCACCTCCATTACCTTCTCGTGCTTGATCTACCGACTATGTATAGCGACATGAGTAGAGATTATACATACTGTGGACTTGAAGATTGAGGTTCAAAAGACTCTGGATGCCAGCATGATAAAGGCTACTGAGAATCTTATGGCCCTCTGGTGAGCACCATAACCACTGGCTTGACTACTAGAGATGTTCGCCGCAACACTATAGTCTAAGCCCACATTATCTACTACTACTGCTCTAAAGATAGTGAAGCCTCCACAGATAGAGATTGATAGGAGATGGGGCCCAGTACTACTTCTACTCCTATACCAGAGGTTGTGGCTACACATCCATCCTCCACTAGAATGGTATACGTGTATACAAAGTTGATATAGGCTCTGGTACAACGATAGGTTCACACTGAGTCACAACTGACTCAGTTGCTACACTAGATACAACCTTGGGTTCACAAGGCCATTTCAGAGGCTGAGGAGCGTATATATGCATACTTCACAACCTCTATTGAGGAGAGACTTGCACCATTTCATGGCCGTGTAGATACATTCGAGAGGCGAGTAGAGCAGAGCATCGGATCAACCCAACTTTTTGACTTTACAACTATCAGGGGCAGAGATCCAATAACTCTGTATTGAGATGAGAGTAGCTTTATCAACACTGCTTATAATTCCCATGCCTGGTACTACATTGAGGTGGTTGTTGACTTATTTTTTGATGAGCCACCTCCAGTTTGCACCTCTGGGAAGAGGCCTCGTCTAGACTCGGATGATCTTGATCTCGCGAGATGAGAGGCATAATTGTTGGAGATGGAGTAGTTAAAGGCCACTTGATGATCCTTCATTATTGATTAGAGAGACCAACAGACATGTGAGCTTGAGTTGGTGAGGGGTGCTGGACCCTCCAAACATGTTGCCAACATTGAGAGACCTATAGGTTGGTTGAGGGTGGTCAGACACAGATAGAGACTGGTGCTTTGGCGCATATATATGTTCTTTTTGACCTCTATGCTTTGCTTTGGGTATATTTTGTTGCATTGAGGACAATGCAAATGATTTCTGATGGGGTGTGGGTAGTTATAAGCCTCGACAAAGTATGAGTAAGCAAGGCCTACAACTATCCCAATTTTTTAGTTTGTGGGGTTTTCTTACCTATGTTCTTTCCCTACGGACATTTATGTTCGGTTGAGCCGACATATTTAGGATGTGTAAGTAGAACTAGTAGCATTCTTTACTGATATGCGTGGCATATATTAGTTCTGTTAAAAAAAGATACCCAACATTTTTGTATGATGTGCTGATAGATAAGTTTTAATGACAACCATGTGGAATAAATGGTTGACAATGTTTGTTCTGAAAAATTAAGGCTTAATTGTGATAAAAAGCATGATCTGAGAGTCAGTTTTAACATTGTATTCAGTTCCAAGTGCGTGTGAGCATATTGTATGATTCTAATACTGTGTTTCAATCTAGAACTTGCCTTGTTACTCTGACTGACACTGTACGTTAGTTGGCTAGGAAAGGATCTTAGGCCGTTGTTCATATCAGTCCATGTAGCCTAAGTAGACCAACCAAATGCATCATGTATCCTTTGTTCCTAATGTTTGAGCCTTACGTGTGCTCTCTCTTTCTAAATAACTAAGTAACCCAACATCTTTGTCTGTGAAATCTTAAATTAGGCCCTGGTCCTTTCTTGGATATTATGTATCTCGAATCAAACTAAATCCTAAGTTGAGGATGGCTACCAAAACTGCCCTTGGTTCAAAGGTTGGATATTATGTACCTCAACTTAGACCAAATGCCTAAGTTAAGGGTGGTTGTTGCAAAGAGATCACACCAAATGGGAAAGGAAGCATAGGAATACAATGAAAAAGGGTAGAATGTGAAATGGGTGCAAGAAAAATGAATAACATGCCTTGATTGTGAGATGAAAAGAAAAAGAATTGTGAAAATAAAAGGCAAGGAGCTTAAAGTTAAAATAAGGCACCCAAAAGCGTGTAAAATAAGAAAAAGAGATCATTGTGCAGAAAATATCAGTGTTGGTAAGGCTAAAGTGTGAAATAACATAGTTTCAATGAGGGACATTAGTCACTATGTTCCAAAAATGTCATACCAAAGCCCTGAGCCTACGTTACAAGCTAAGAAAGTCCTATAGTATTCCTTGTCCAAGTAGTTAAAGGTCATAGTCATGAGTATAGGGGAAAGCCTATGGTATCGTGCATAGTATTCAAATGTCTTTTGAGAGCGCGAGTGGTTTTGTCAGTCTCGAGCATTGAATTCAAATATACCATCATGAGTGAGATAATAGACTTCTTTCTATGAGGGAACTTGAATTGCATTGTTTATTTTAGATTGCTTCGGTGAGAGTTTGCTTGTTTATATTACCTTATCTATCATAGTTGATTGTCGTATCTTGAACCACATGAGTTTGTTTGATAACTGTTTGATATATGCATTGATGAGTTTGACTGGAGTATCTGTGATTGATTTAGAGATGATATATGCCATTAGATTGAGGTATGTGTGTTGTTGTATTGCCTATGTAGATTGAGTCTATTTCTTGAGGACTAGCAATAATTTTAAGTTGAGGGTGTTGATGTGCTGCCAAAATACAACACTTTTGATGCTCTAAACTTAGGATTTAGTGCATTCTCAAAGTGATGTTAGTAGGTTTGCTGTGTTTTTGTATTTGTTTTGTAGGATTATAGGAATCGAGATAATTTATAGCCAAGTACTGCAAATTTCAAGTTTTTAGGGATTTACGAGTTCTTTTACGGGCCGTGGTTTATTCTATGAGCCGCAGGATTATCTCATGGGTCATATCCTGTGAAGGGATAATTTTTAGATGTTGAGGCTATGAGTTGTCAGATGAGTCATAGATTCTCTTACTATCTGTATGCGTGTTTGTATGCTGAAGTTCAAAGAATATGTGAATTGCTGAACTGTTATCAGATGAGGGCGCCTGCGAGCTGTAAGTCAGGTGATTGGTCATGGATAAGATCATGCCTAGAGGATCAAAGTGTTGAAGAATTATTAGACGAGACCTCTTACGGGCCGTAAGTCATGAGACGGACCGTAGAATTAGTCCTTATATGGAAGGAAAATTTTGTGAAGTGCAGACTATGAAGCCCTAGGTATGGGCCATAAGTCCATATATGGCCTGTAACCTTGATTATCTGATTTCCCAATTTCAGTTTTCCTAGTTCATTTTGGATTTTATTTTCACTTATTATAAATTAGATTTTTAGAGGAGAACACACACACACAGAGAGAAGAGAGACGAATCATAACATTAAGAACTCATTACTTGTGATTATTGAGGATTACTTTTGAGCTATAACATCATGATTTCTTGTGAAGATTTTGAATTTTCTTGTTCTTTCATTCATCATAGTAAGAATTTAATTGTGCTATTCAGTAATATGATTTCTTCATCTACAGTGAGTATGCATAGCTAAATCCATAACTAGGGTTGTGGAAACCATAAAGAACTAACAAAGTAAAACCCAGATAACTCATAATTTTTGAAAAGTGTGCATGTGTGTATTAATTTATCCCTTTGATATGAATGCTTTTTATGGTAGCCAAAGTTAGAACTCACCTAATTCTTACTTAATGGATCAAGGGGGTAAAGAATAGGATAAGGGAAAATTAATAGGATTCGATGTGATCCCTCTCATCTAATCAAACATGAACAGATCTAGGGAAGGTTTTATAGGGACAAAAGATATGGGTTAGTAATGCAACACTACGGGGATAGATGAAATCACATAGTGAAATTTGCCTCTTGCCTTGATTAAAGGGTTAGGTAAACCTAACTTACAAGTTCTGCATGCTACATACTAGAAAAGGGTACAATTATCTGGTTATGCTGAGTTAGGAATTCATGGAGAAAATAATACCCTAGTTACTTCTCTCACTAACGTCATAACACTTTCACTTGATTGATCGCTATAGTTTAGGTTTAATTATTGCATTTTGACACCCTTTTGTTTTGGGAAATAAGTGGATTAATTCAATTAAATTTCTCATAATTATTCCAAGTCTAGACCTTATTCCTTGTGGGATTGACCCTAACCATTGTTAGGTTCTATATTTTGATGATGACTGCGTATACCTTGATTTGGAGGTGTAGTTTGGGCAGGATCACCCAAACATAAGGCCAAGTGGCGAAAACTATCCCAATAACCAACGCCGATACTGGGTCCTCCACTAAGTTAGCTGAACTAGTCTATAGCCACAATAAGCTTCTCAAATCCCTAAATCTAAATTGGACACTCTACTCCATGACAAACCTCACCCTAATATATGAATTCCATCTGAGAACAACACACTAACAAGCTATCTTACAACTATAGTAGTCTACCCAAAAACTCGACCACTAGCTTAACCTATCGTCGCTACTAAACCTCAATGAAAGCCAAAACAAAATATAGCTACTACAAGAGTCCCCAACCACACACTAAGGCTCAATCTTATTCTAAGTCGAACCACACTCTCCCCCAAAGGATAATACATACCATTTACAAAATAACACAACTACCACTATAAACCAAAGTCTAGAAAGGAACTTTGCTAGCCTGAGGCTTAACCTAATCTAAGATCGACTACATTATACCTACATAGGACTAAAACACCCTATATCGATGCTTTACACAACCACCAACTCTAACTAAGGTCTCCTAAAGCATATCCATATCTAAAGCTCGACCAACTATCATAAAAATGAGAAAGAAGGGAATAGGATGGGATACAAGGCAACTACAATCCAAATATCATAAAATGCATACTAAATATTATCAATAAGAACTTAGTCAAGAACAAGAGCCACTGCCTATATCGAAAGTAATCACACTCGCTCTAAATCCACTCCACGGTAGCTATCCATGCACGAATCACCTTCGATCACTTCCACACTATTAAATTGTTGATATATATGATGAAATAAACATTTTGATACCAAAAATATAATTTCGGAGCCAAACCCAAAATTGATAAAAAGTAAAATTATGGAATCTACAATGGTAATTTCGAATAGACTATAAAAAGGTTAAAAACATAATGGGGATATTTATCCCAAAATAGGGCATAATTTGAGGCTTAAAATAAAGGGATTAGAATCAAATAATATTTTCACAATAATAAGGATATTCAAGAATAGGAACAACAACTTCGACATCAAAATCACCTCCAATGAAGCCTCCAATGTAGTTTCATATCATTCCATGCAAATCCTTGCAACCTACCCCCCTCCCGATTTAGGACCTAAGAATAACTGAAAACGAACTCCAAATGCTCAAGTTATCAACTCGCAAAGTTTCCCTAAAGTTTAGTTTGAAAATACGCCGATCCAACAGCTGAATTCGCAAATTCACCTCAAACAAAGACTCAAATCCAACTTCTAAGCTCACCACAATGATCCTTGTGAAATTCCCCACAAATTAGACTCTTGAATAGATAAAAATGGGTTTACCAAGATATCAACCCCAAAGTTTGCATGAAAATCATTATGGAAATCCCAAAATCAGTAATAAAAATCATTTTTTTTACCTAAAACAAAGCTTCTAACTTCAATTTGGATCTCACCAATGGATTCATCTTGAAATTTTCTTCAAGTTAGAGCTTTGAATCATCATAAATACACACACAACTAAAATGACCTCCGTGATCGTGTGCGCAGTACCCTACGATCACGTGCACAGTACCCAACAATCATGGAGTACAACTATGGATGCCTCTGTGAATGTGGGAGGCCATCTGCAATCCTAGAGCATAGAGGTTACAAACCACCATGATCAGGGTGGCCCTTCTGCGAAAGCGAAAACAAAAAGGTTTGACCATCGCGATCATCAAATTTCAGTTGAAATGCTAAATTTTTACTGAGTTCAAAATTTCTTACATGGCATTCAGAATTCATCCATAGTCCCCCTGGATGCATCAAACTATGGTACCCTAAAGAATTTGACATTTTGAGCTCAATGACGCAGTTAAAATTTCCATATGAGGTCATTGCAATTTATAGTGGATCCCACTCCCAAGGTCATTTTAACCAAATTCCATCGAGGGAATCAAAATGATTCTAAAAGCCTCAAGAGTCAAATGAAAGGTCATTTTAGACCAAACTCAACATTTCGAAGCTAATCGCTCTGCTAGTTCCCATCAAAAAATATTTTCCAAGAATGTTGACCAAAGTCAATTGTTGGTCAATTTTAAAGGTCAAAATGCAAAATGCAGTACAAAATCATGTTGAGGGTGTCAATATTCAAGATGACCACACTCCTACCATAATTTAACCATTCCAAAGCTGATGGAACTGACAGAATTCCATTCTAAGGCCATCTTTCTAGAGTTTTATCCTAGGTCAATCATTCAAACTCCAGGAACTCCAAAACATGAAAGCTTGTATAAAAATCAAATGAATGAACAAAAAATCAAACTATCAATGTTATCAAGTTATAAATGACTTAAGGTTGCTACAAGAAAACTCTAAATGCCAAAACGAATGAGGAGAAAATAAAATGATTTGTAGGGTCATTACAATAACGATGGTGATCGTTCTCAATTTACACAAAAGTCCTTAATAGTAATTTATCTAATCCCCTAGTTCAAATGTTCAATAAGAATAGGGTGCCTAACCTTAAACCTCAAGGAGGTAATGCTAGTGAAAATTTTATTCCTTCTTGTCAAAAGTTTGGCAAGAGTCACTTGAGAAAAAGCTTAGTGAAAGTTGATGCTTTCTTTAGTTACAAAATATATGGGTCATAAGGTGGTGAATTTACTTTCATATACTAGCAAGGGTAGAGATGGTTATTCACAGTGTTAATCTACTACTGCAGGTTGCTTGGTTCATTGAGGTCTCGTTTTGATAATGATCAACATCAAAACAAGTTTTATGCCTTTCAGACCAAATAGGATTATGAGAATTCTTTTTATTTATTTAGTAATATGTTATGAGAATTTTAATTTGATGTTTATGCTTTGTTAGATTCCGGATCAAAGATTTGTTTGTCACTCGTTATGTGGCTATGAGTTTTGATGTTAGTCCCAAGGTCTTGTTAGAACATTTCCCAATTGCTACTCCTATTGATGATTCATTCCTAACTAAGTAGGTTTATAGAAATTATCCAATTTCAGTTCTTCATAAATCCATTTCAAATGATCTTATGGAGTTAGATATGACCGACTTTGAAGTTATTCTTGTTATGGATTGACGACATACTTATTATTCCCCAGCTGATTATCAAACTCGAGTACCAAGATTTTAGTTTCCTTATGAGCCAGTCCTATAATAGAAGAGTTGAAACTTTGTGATCAATGGTAAATTTATCTCATGCTTTATAGATTGAAGGATAATTTTTAAGGGTTTCATCTATCATCTCGTAGGGTTAGGGATACAGATTTTGAAACTCCTACTTTGAGTTAGTTCTTATTGTGAATGAATTTTTGGAAGTATTTCCCGATGATTTTCTTGGTGTTCCAATAGAAAAATTGAGTTTTACATAGTTCTCTTCCGGAATATGTAGTCTATCCCTATTCCTCCCGATCAAATAGCTCCAATCGAGCTTAAGAAATTGAAGGATTAGTTAAAAGACTTATTGAAGAAAGATTTTATTAGACCGAGTAACTCTCTATGGAGTGCTCCTGTAATGACCTTGATGGTTATTTCTGGTATTTTTGACTTAATGACTATTTTTCCCTTCCTAAAGGTTACTTTTGGATAAGTTTAAAAGTTGGATTTTGAAAATCTTGCAAGAAGTTGAAGTTTTAAAAGAAAGAGTTTTAAAAGGCTTAAAGTTAAAAATTTTGAGTTTTGACTGTCGGAATCTAATTCCGTCAATTTCATAATGCCGAATATGGTATGGAAGAACATGTAGAACTAAATACGGAGTTAAAACAGAGATTTTAGGTCCAAAGTTGCAATTCTAGTTCATTTTGGAGCATAAGTTTGACTTTGGTCAATATTTGGTGTTCGGGAGCTTGTATCAAAATTCTGTCAGTTCTAGTGGTTCTGGGTGGTGAAACAACACTAGAAATGCCTTCGTTTTAATTTTTAGAACTTTCGAGAATATTTTAATTTTTTAGGTCTGATCCTAGTTAAAATCACCTTTCTCAGATTCGAGGCCGCGGAGACTCTAGATTTGAATTTTGATGATTCTATTAAGCCCTGATCATCATTTCTAGTAAGGTTTCATATTTTATTTGTGTTCATGGGGTTCAAAATGAATTCGCGAGGGTCCAATTTTGATTTTATTTATGTTGTGTGATTGCTAGTGCAGCTGATACTTGGTGCCACCCATTTGTGCTCCGCGTTCGCGGAAGTGGGACTGCATTCACGGTGGTCTAGCTTGGTTAACCTCCACATTCACATAACCTCTCTTAGCGTTCGCGAAGTACTGTCACAAGAACCTCTACATTAGCGGATAAAGCCCCATGTTTGCAGAGGGTTGGAGAGTCTAAGGCTCCCTGTTCACGGATCCTTCTCTGCGTTTGTGAAGTGCACCAATGCTTGAAACATTGGATTCTTTTAAAATATGAGTTTTAAACCCTTTTCACTATTTTTGAAAATTTCAAGCTCGTTCTAAAAGAGGAATTTCAAGGTTTTGAAGACAAATTGATTAGGTAACTATTTTCTAATCTATTTCATTGATTTACGTTGATTAACAAATGTTTTAACATCTAATTTTTGGATTTTAATGGTGTAAATTGGGGAGTTTCGGATATGGATATCCTAAACTCGAATCATTGATTTCTCCCTCATGGTAAGTCTATTTTCGAAATCATTTTCACAATTGGATACCTTATTACGTGGAGAATATTTTCATATATTAATTTTCAGATTCTGGTAATATTTTTTTGGCATGGGATTTTTGACCATTTTACTCCTTTTCTTCGAATTGAGTGATTTTACTATCATTAGATTCATTATATAATTGTGATGCCATATTTGAATAGATTGTGATGATTTGGACTACCGAAAGAGGGGGAAAGCACAAATTTTGACTTGATTTGGGACTTTATTTGAGGCAAGTGGACTTCTAACCTTTTGTTAAGTATGAATGAACCTTATATGCTCCTATGTGTGTTGAATCGAGTACTTTGGGGATAGAATTGCATTATCATGGGCTTGATCATGATATGTTAAATATAAGAACGGTTCATATGGTGACTTATTGACTATACAATTAACTATGTATTTGAAATCTTATGAATCGTTCGATATGGATAGCGGGATGGTCCTTATATTGTGATATGATTGATATATTGACACTGTGGTATTGTTGAGATACTTGAGGATTTATTATTTTCTAATGTTGAGATACACGATTTACATATATATATATATATATCTTGCATATTTAATCTCCTTGAAGGTGATTAATTGCCATTATTATATATTTCTTGGTGATCCATTGTTGATAAAAAATCTAAGGAAAATTGTTCCGGCTAGAAAAAGTAAGAAAGGAGATGAAAGGTCGAAGGGAAATATTTTCGATCTGATGACATAAGCTGGTGATATTGTCGATCATGATCACAGATAATGGTCTATTTGCTTCCCCCATGGGTTCTGACTGAGGTAGAAACCATATATTATCAGCAGATGTGTTGCAACACCCCTCATGGTTGAAGACTTTGGGAATGTTAAAAGCTAAAAAATACCTTGAGAATCGGTCCCACGAGAGGTCTACGCTTCGTGAAGTAATCCATGAATGATGGATAGTCTCGTAGAAGTCGGCAGTGAGAAATGACTTTTTAAGGGAACACTGCAAGGATTTACGAGACCTAAAGTACGAGCCATAGAATGCTCTACGACTCGTGGACTCACTTCATGGAAAGGACCCTAAGGGTAAAAAATTGGTCTAAGGAAAGGAGTGGTTTACAAGGGGACTTCATGACTCGTGTAACACTTCATGGGTCGTGAAGGGGGTTTTGGAGAAAGTTCTAGTAGCCCATGTTTGGAGGACCCCTGATCCATGAGATGTTCTACGACCCATGGATTGGTCCACGACTTGCAATTGGGGTTTCGTGGACCGATCCAGCCAGGTTTTTTAAAAAGGGGAAAAACCAACCTTTTTCACTCTTTTACACTTAAACCTCATCATTTTACCTCTCTAATGACCCTTATCAACCTTTTCCAACCCTAATTCTCCTTCACTCAAAAAACTTAGTTCCACGCTCTCTCAAAGTCTCCTTCAAGAGCTAAAGCAAAAGGACCAAGTTAGGGTTTTAATTTCTTCATAACCTAGTCATATATTTCTCCATTTTATCACTAAGGTATGTGGGATTCATTCATGGGAATTCTTTCACCCATGAAGCCGATCCCCTTCTCATTATTTAAGTTTTATTATTTTAAATTATGATGGTTATGGTTAAGACCATATTATGTATACAAATTTAGTTGGGGTCTTCAAGTATTAACTATTTGTGCATGAATATTTATTGAAGGCTTGTCCCATGTTTTAGATTATGAATTTTGAACCCATGCATGTTATGAACCATGAAGATGATGAGTTTTAAGATGAATTTCATGATATTAAATTTGGGTTTCTTTCTACTACATTGGTGGGTTGCTTGATTTGATTCTTCAAGTGAAATGCATTTACATTTTTCATGAGTATACTATTAAATTGCATGATTTTTGGTATGTATGCATTCACCCACCATGTGTTACATAGTTTTCAAGATAAGCATGAGATGATGGTTATGTGAACTCCTAAGCATGTATTAAACTCGTGAAAAGTTCTTATTATTTATAAGAAAAATTTTGAGTCCTTATGTTATATTCTACCCTCTTGAGAATGAATATTGTCTACATAAAGGGGTCAAGTATGATAGGTGTTATACCCTCATATACTCACCAATGTTCACAAGAAGGGGTCAAGTTCACGAATGTTCCACCCTCTTGTGTAAGGCTACGCCATTAGAAGGGGTCAAGTTCATGAATGTTTTTACCCTCTAGTGTAAGGTATACGCTCACTTGTAGAGGTCAAGTTATGTGAATGAGCTACTCATGCCATGTTATCATGATTTTTCATGTCTTTCAAGCTATAATGATATTTATGATTAAGTTAAGTATTCCGTGGGACTAGACTTAGCACCGAAGGAGGTTAAGATGGGGGATCGACCTAAGGGGTCCTTATACAAAGTCTTGGTCTCTTAACTATGTTCCACCATAGGTTTATGTAATGCTCCCTAAACGGGATTTCTAGTAGTGGATCCAACTTGGTCAAGTTACTCACTATGTAGGGTTAAGTTTGGTTTACCGTGTCAAGTAGACCACCTCTTCTTCGGTGGAAGGTCATGCACCGAAATCCCTAGTAATATCTCACTTGGTCTTATATGTCGGTTACGGTCTCCTTCCACATATGTATGTATGTTATACAAGTTTGATTGTCTCTATGCATATTTTGACTCAAGCCCCATTCATGTACGTCGTATTGATCTATTATCTATTGATGTTGATTATTCATTTTGTAATGTTATACTACATTTCCATACTTGCATTGCACCCCGCATACTTAGTACATTTGAAGTACTAACACATAGTCTTTTGCCTACATGATCTCACCATGTAGGGACCGAAGGTTTTATTCATCCTCCTCCACGTGGCTAGCCAGATTACTTGAAGACTTCTTTGGTGAGTCCTCCATTACGGGGACAACATCCATTTTTCTTTCATGGTTAATTAAGTCTTATGTATTTATTGATATTTTCTAGTTGAGGGTGAGCCCAAAAGCATGTCTTGGCCCCCATTCCATTCATGATAGAGGTGTTGTTGGATATGACTATTATGTAATAAGCTCGACTCCTATTATGTCTTCATATTCCATGCAAGACTTCCCTTAGTCCCTTTATTCCTTTCTATGCTTGTTGGATGTGGTTGATGAGATACAAGTCCCAAGTCCCGAAAATACCCTCATTGCGTGAGTCCTACTTACCCGCCCCTTAGACATTATTTTCTATGTGACGCACGCAAATCATCATCCCTATGCTTCCCCATAGCTTGAGTCCAAAGTCTCATTTCCCCTAGAATTAATTGCTACTTGTTTGCTCCTTGATTTAAGTTTCCGCAACAAGGGATGTGCCAATGATATGTAAGAGGCTAGTTTGGGTTGACTTCGGGTCTCCCATTCGTCATATCACGTCTAGGCCCTAGGCTTGGGTCATGACAAACTTAGTATCAGAGAACTATATTTGTATATGGTCCTGGGAAATCCAACACACTACATCAATTAGAGTCTTATTCATAGTTATGAAGTGTGGCACCACTATGGATGGGAAGCTACAAGAAGTTTTAGGAAATGGTTCACTTCTTCATGATCTATGTCGTGATGTAGTATCGAACTAAGATTTTCCCTTTTTCCTAACGGATGGTCTTTTGATCTTTTAGATCATGCCTCCAAAGAGAATGCCTCAAAGAGCTCTTACCCCTGAGGGTAATTCGATCCCTCAAGTTCGCCGAGCTCCCTAAGACGAGGAAGGGGTCACGCACGCTAAGTATTGGAATGACATCTCTATGGTGGCACAAGTCGTGAACAACCAATTGAACCAAGAATCCCAAGCTCCCCATATTCCCACACCGGCCTCTAGGGTGAGGGATTTCACAAGAGTGAATCCTCTGGAGTTTTATGGCTCCAAAATAGAGGAGGACCCCCAAGAATTTATTGATGAGGTATACAAAGTGCTTGCTATCATGGGGGTGAGCTCAAAGGAGAAGGAGGAAATTGTAGCCTATCAACTTAAGACCCTTGTGCAAATTTGGTTCACTCAATGGAAGGGAGAGAGAGAGGAAGGTGTCCCCATCCCATTGGAGGAATTTAAAGCCGCTTTCCTAAATCGTTTCTTCCCTATTGAGTTGAGAGAGGCAAATATGATGGAATTCATGAATCTCAAGCAAGGCTCATTGAGTGTGAGGGAGTATTCCTTTAAGTTCAACAAGCTCTCCAAGTATGCTCCTCATTTAGTTGTCAACCCTAGGGAAACAATTAATAAAGTTTTATCGAAAGTATCCAATTTGGTTAATGAGGAGTGTTGAACCACTATGATCATGGGTGATATGGAATTGTCTTACCTTATGACCTATGACGAGCAACTTGAAGGAGAGAAGCTTAGGAAGAGAAGGAGTGAGGAGTCCAAAAGAGCTCGGTATGATGATAGTTTTCAAGGCACTAAGGGTGGTCGCTTTCAATAAGGCCACAGATTCCAAAGTCAAGGGTCATCCAATTCCCACAACTCAAGGTTGGATAATGATAGGGTGCCCAACGCTAAGGTACAAGGGAGAAATGATGGGTTGACTTTTCCAAGGCGCCAAAAGTGGAGGAGGAATCATAGTGGCAAATGTTTAAGGGATTCAAATACTTACTATAGATACGGTAGGATGGGCCACAAGGTTGTTGATTGTTCCTATGTTCACAACAAGGGTAGAGATGGTCACCCTCAAGGACAAGGTGCTCATGTTGATCAAAGAGCCCAAGGTTTCTAACAAGGGGGTGCTCCACTTCATAACTAATTCTATGTTTTTCAAGGAAGGCAAGGAGTGGATGAATGCCCGACGTTGTTACCATATGTTGAAGCTCTTTGATTTTGATGTGTATTATTTATTGGATCTAGGCACCACCCTTTCCTTTATTACCCCTTTTATTGATAATAAGCTTTATGTACGTCCCGAGTCATTATATGAACCCTTTGAGGTGTCTACCCCCGTTGGTGAGTCCATTGTTGCTAGAAAGGTCTATAGGCTTTGTCCCGTGTCTATAGTGCATAAAGTCCTTCCTTGTGATTTGGTTGAACTTTACTTGGTATATTTTTATATTATTCTTGGGATGGATTGGTTACATGTATATCATGCTTCCATTGATTGTAGAACTCGCAAGGTTAAATTCCAAATTCCTAATGAACCCATTTTTGAGTGGGATAGTCATGACTCGATGGTCAAGGGTAGGTTCATTTCTTGTCTTAAGGCCCAAAAGTTGATTTCTAAGGGTTTCATTCACCATCTTGTGAGGGTTTGGGATATTGAGTCTAAAGCCCCTCTCATCGAGTCAGTTTTGGTGGTTAATGAGTTTCCTTATATTTTTCCTAAAGAGCTTCCTGGTATTCCTTCTGAAATGGAAATAGAATTTGGCATAGACCTCTTCCCTGATACTCAACCCATTTCTATTCCCCCTTACCGTATGGCCTCGATGGAGTTAAAAGAGTTAAAGGACCAGTTGAAGGACTTATTGGAAAATGGTTTCATAAGGCCTAGTAACTCACCTTGGGGTACACCGGTGTTGTTTGTTAGGAAGAAGGATGGCTCCCTTAGGATGTGCATTGACTATTAGCAACTCAATAAGGTCACCATAAAGAATAAGTATCCTTTGCCAAGGATAGACAATCTATTTGACCAACTACAAGGAGCTAGCCATTTTTCTAAGATTGATCTCCGGTCCGGGTACCACCAATTGAGGGTGAGGGAGTGTGATGTTCCCAAGATGGATTTTCGGACTAGGTATGGGAACTTTGAGTTTGTGGTGATATCATTTTGCTTAACTAATGCACTAGCAATATTTATGGACCTTATGAAGAGGGTTTGGGTCTTTAAACACTACCTTGATTTGTTTGTGATTGTATTCATTGATGATATTTTGATCTACTCCCAAAGTGAGGAGGAGCATGTGAATCACATGAGGAGAGTGTTACAAATTTTGAGGAAAAATAAGTTGTTTGCCAAATTTGATAAATGTGAATTTTGGTTGACAGATGTTTCATTCCTAGGGCATGTGGTGTTAGGTGATGGGATCAATGTAGACCGTAAGAAGATGAATATGATAAGGAATTGGCCTTGGCCCTTGACTCTAACGGATATTAGGAGTTTTTTGGGCTTAGCGGGGTACTACCGGAGGTTTATGAATGGTTTCTCTTCTATTGCTTCCCTTTTGACCAGATTAACCCAAAAGAAAGCAAAATTCGTGTGGACTGAAGAATGTGAAAAACATTTTTGAACTTTAAAGATAAGCTTATGTATGCTCTTATTTTGGCTCTACCGGAAGGGTTAGAAGGGTTTACGGTCTATTGTGATGCTTCAAGGGTTGGTTTGGGGTATGTACTAATGCAAGATGGCAAGGTTATAACCTATGATTCTAGGCAATTAAAGGTGCATGAGTGTAATTATCCCACCCATGATCTCGAACTAGCAGCCATGGTATTTGCTCTAAGGATATGGCATCATTACTTATATGGAGTTCATGAGGATGTGTTCACCGACCACAAGAGTCTCCAATATGTTTTCACCCAAAAGGATCTTAATTTGAGACAAAGAAGGTGGATGGAAATCCTCAAGGACTATGATATGAGCATGCACTATAATCCCGACAAAGCTAATATTGTGGTCGATACTCTAAGTAGGTTGTCCATGGAGAGTATAACTCATGTTGAGGAGGACAGGAAAATATTAGCTAGAGAAGTCCATCGATTGGCTAGGTTGGGTTTTAGGTTGGATAAGATTGAAGAAAAGGGTATGGTGGTTGTTGATGGTTCCAAATCTTCTTTGATTTAAGAGGTCAAGTCAAAATAAGACCTCGATACCTCTCTTCTAGAATTGAAAGTATTGGTGAAGGAAGGTAAGGTAGAGTTTTCTCCCAAGGTGAAGATGGTGTCCTTAGGTATAAAGATAGGTTGTGCGTGCTTAATGATGACGAATTAAGGAATATGATTTTGAAGGAGGCACATAACTCATACTACTCTATTCATCCTGAGTCTACAAAAATCTATAGTGATTTGAGGGAAGTGTATTGGTGGGGAGGTATGAAAAGAGATATCACCAAATTTGTAGCAGGTTGTCACAATTGCTAAGAAGTCAAGGCTGAACACCAAAGACTGGGTGGCCTAGCCCAAGACATAGAGATTCCCAATTGTAAGAGGGAAGAGATTAACATGGATTTCGTGATTGGGTTACCAAAGAATAGAAAGTATTTTGACTCCACTTGGGTTATTGTTGATAGAATGACGAAGTTGGCTCACTTCCTACAAGTTAAAATGACTTATGTTGCCAAAGACTATGCCAAGCTATATATTCATGAATTGGTGAGGTTGCATGGGGTACCATTGTCTATCATTTTGAACCGAGGTACTCAATTCACTTCTTATTTTTGGAAATCTTTTCAAAAGGGTCTTAGTACCAAGGTTAAGCTTAGTACGACCTTTCATCCACAAATAGATGGTCAAGCCAAGAGGACCATTCAACTCTTGAGGATATGATTAGGGATTGTGTTTTAGATTTTAAGGGTGGTTGGGATAATCATCTTCCACTCATCGAGTTTGCCTACAATAATAGCTATCACTCCAGTCTCAAAATGGCTCTCTTTGAAGCTCTTTATGGTAGGCATTATAGATCTCCGGTTGGGTGGTTTGATGTGGAGGAAATTGCCTTATTAGGTCTGGATTTGGTTATGGAAGCCTTGGAGAAGGTGAGTTTGATTAGGGAAAGATTGAAGATGGCTCAAAGTAGACAAAAGTCCTACACTGATGTGAGGAAGAGAGATCTTGAGTTTAACATTGATGACTAGTTCTATTTGAAGCTCTTACCCTTGAAGGGTGTGTTTTGGTTTTGTAAGAAGAGAAAATTGAGCCCAAGATTTGTAGGTCCATATAAAATTTTGAGGAGAATCGATAAGGTTGCCTGTGAATTGGAATTGCCTAAAGAGTTGGGCATGGTCAACCAATCTTCCATGTATCCCTGTTGAGGAAGTGTGTAGGTAACCCAAATTTTATTGCATCCTTGGATGTGGTGGGTGTTGTAGAGGAAAATTTGACATATGAGGAGGTTTCGGTGAAAATATTAGATAGGTAAGTGAAAAGATTTAGAAAGAAAGATCTGGTGTCCATCAAGGTTCTTTGGAGGAATCAACAAGCTGAAAGTACCTTATAGGAAGTCAAAGTGGACATAAAAAAGTGATATTCGTACCTCTTCCACTCCAATCAAGCCTAAGGTAGAGGTCTAAGTTTTGTCTATGATATCAATTCTTGAATTTCAGCGTTGTGCTCTTGTTGCATGCATGCATGATCATGAAATAGATTTTGGAATTGAAATTGATGCAAAATTTTGATGGTTTTTACAAAGTTAGTGATTTAATTGCATTCTTGCATTTTATCGTGACATGGTTCCTCTTCCTACTCCATTCAAGCTAATATCAACTCATTCGAGGACGAATTATCCCAAGAGCGAGATATTGAAACACCCCTCATAGTTGAAGAATTTGGAATGTTGACAGCAGAAAAATACCATGAGAATCTATCCTACGCGATGGACTACGGTCCGTGAAGTGATCCACGACACGTGGATGGTGTCATAGAAGTGGGCAGTAAGAAATGACATTTTAAGGAAACATTGGAAGGATTAACGAGACCTAAAGTACGAGTCGTAGAATGCTCTACGACTCGTGGACTCACTTCATGGAAAGGACCCTAAGGGTAAAAAATTGGTATAAGGAAAGGAGTGGTTTACGAGGGGACTTCATGAATCGTGTTACATTTCACGGGTCATGAAGGTGGTTTTGTATAAAGTTTTAGTAGCCTATGTTTGGAGGACCCATGATCTACTAGAGGTTCTATGACCCGAGGAATGGTCCACGACTCATAATTGGGGTTTCATGGACCAATCTGCGCAGGTTTTTTAAAAGAGGCAAAACTGACCCTTTTCACTCTTTTACACTTAAACCTCATTGTTTTACCCCTCTAATGACCCTTATCAACCTTTTTCAACCCTAATTCTCCTTCACTCAAAACATTTCTAAGTTTCAATCTCTCTCAAAGTCTCCTTCAAGAGCTAAAGCAAGAAGAACAAGTTAGGGTTTTGATTTCTTCATCACCAAGCCAAATTTTTCTCCATTTTATCACTAAGGTATGTGGGCTTCATTCATGGGAATTCTTTCACCCATGAAGCCAATCCCCTTCTCATTATTTAAGTTTCATGATTTTAAATTATGATGGTTATGGGTAAGACCATATTATGTATACAAATTTAGTTGGGTTCTTCAAGTATTGAGTATTTGTGCATGAATATCTATTGAAGGCTTGTCCCATATTTTTAGATTATGAATTTTGAACACATGCATGTTATGAACCATGAAGATGATGAGTTTTGAGATGAATTTCATGATATTAAATTTAGGTTTCTTTCTACTACATTGGTGGGTTAATTGATTTGATTCTTCAACTGAAATGGATTTACATTCTTCATGAGTATACTATTAAATTACATGATTTTGAGTATGTATGCATTCACCCACCATGTGTGGCTAAATTTATATGATAAAGATTATTACATGGTTTTCAAGATAAGCATGATATGATGATTATGTGGACTCCTAAGCATCTATTGAACTCATATAAAGTTCCTATGATTTATAAGAAAATGGTAAGTCCTTATGTTATATTCTACCCTCTTGAGAATGAATATTGTCTACATGAAGGGGTCAAGTATGATAAGTGTTATACCCTCATGTACTCACCAATATTCACAAGAAGGGGTCAAGTTCACAAATATTCCACCTTCTTATGTAAAGCTATGCCACTAGAAGGGGTCAAGTTTATGCATGTTTTTGCCCTCTAGTGTAAGGTATATGCTCACTTGTAGGGGTCGAGTTATGTGAATGAGCTACTCATGCCATGTTATCATGATTTTTTATGCCTTTCAAGCTATAATAATATTTATGATTATGTTAAGTATTTCGTGGAATTAGACTTAGCATTGAAAAAGGCTTAAGGTGGGGGATGGACCTAAGGGGTCCTTATATAAAGTCTTGGTCTCTTAACTATGTTCCACCATAGGTTTATGTTATGCTCCTAAAATGGGATTTCTACTAGTGGATCCAACTAGGTCAAATTATCCACTATGTGGGGTTAAGTTTTGTTTATCTTGGCAAGTAGACCACCTCTTTTCCGATGCTGGGTCATGCATCGAAATTAAAAGTAGTAGTTCGCTTGGTCTTATATGTCGGTTATGGTCTCCTTCCACATATGTATATATGTTATACAAGTTTGATTGTCTCTATGCATATTTTGACTCAAGTACTATTCATACACGTCATATTGATCTATTATCTATTGATTATGATTATACATTTTTTAATGTTATACTACCTTTCCATGCTTGCATTTCACCCCACATACTTAGTACATTCCAAGTACTAACGAATACTCTTTTTCCTACATGATCTCAACATGTAGGGACAAGAGCTCCTATTCATCCTCCTTCACATGGCTAGCCGGATTACTTGAAGACTTCTTTGGTGATTCCTCCATTATGGGGACAACATCCATTTTCCTTTCATGCTTAATTATGTCTTATGTATTTATGGATATTTTCTAGTTGAGGGTGAGCTCAGAAGCATGTCTTGGCCCCCGTCCTATTCATGATAGAGGTGTTGTTGGATATGAATATTATGTACTGAGCTCGACTCCTATTATGTCTTCATATTTCATGCAAGACTTCCCTTAGTCCCTTTATTCCTTTCTATGCTTGTTGGATGTGGTTAATGAGATGTAAGTCCCAAGCCCCAACCCCCATAGCATGAGTCCTACTTACCCGCCCCTTAGAAAATATTTGCTATGTGACGCATGCAAATCCTCATCCCTAAACATCCCCATAGCTTGAGTCTAAAGTCCAATTTCCCCTAGAGTTTATTGCTTTTAGTTTACTCCTTGATTTAAGTTTCCCTAACCAAGGATGTGCCTATGATATGTAAGAGGCTAGTTTAGGTTGCCTTCGGGTCTCCTATTTGGCGTGTCATGTCTAGGCCCTAGGCTTGGGTTGTGACATGTGTATTCTAGGACAAACATGCATCATGACTGTTTGACATTGGATTGTATGATATACCTCTCATGGCATTTACTTTATCTCATATTATATTTGATTGATACTGTTGCATATTGTCTACTTATCCCTGATTGTGAGCAAGTGCTGGATTTACTTGTGTACTTATATATTGAGATATCATACCAGATGATGAGAATATCTATATTACTGTGATCTCTATATTCTATTATGTTGGGATTTTTCTGAGTGCAGGTTTGTAGTTCAACGGATTATGGTTGGGATTTAAGGAGTTACTTGTGTTCTTCATTGTTTTACCTTAGGTTAGTTCCATTTCGCTGAGTACCCTGTTGTTTGGTGCTCATCCCTTGCTACATTTTTGTAGGTTGAGAGCTCGATTATCTTACTAGATTTCTCTCTTCTGAATTCGAGCTTTTGGATTTCTTTTGAGGTAGCTACTTATGTCTTCAATAGGCCTTTGAGGATCCCATCTAATGTTCTGTTCTATTTGAGGACTAGACATTTATGACTTGTATTCCTTTTGAGTATTCTACATTTAGAGTCTTGTACACATGACACCAGTTCTTGATATAGTTGTATTGTATTTTCTTCCATTTATTTATATTAATAGACTGTTATCTTTTTCTTTTGTCATTATTGATAAGTTGTTGGGTTTTGGGCTAAATCACCTTGGTGGGATAGGTGAGTGCCATCACACCCAAATTTCAGGTAATGATAATTTAGCATCAGATCCCTAGGTTCGTAGGTGTCACATATGTACAAGCCCAGTCGAGTAGAGTCTTAAGGATTAGTGTGGAGATGTATGTTACTTATCCTTGAGTGGCTATGAAGACTGTTAGGAAAAATGCCCTTGTGTTTCATTCTTATTTATTCATGTATGGTTTTGTTTAAGTTGTGAGTATTTATGTATCCTTTGACAGATGGTGAGGACCAGAGCTGCCACCACTTCAGGATGAGGAGAGGCAGCCCCTGATGTTGCAAGAGGACAAGCCAGAGGCCATGGTAGAGGAGTTGCACCAATGAGAGATTATGATCAAGGTATCTCCCCCAAGCCAACTTTGGAGTCTAGACAAGAGAAGGTTCCACATGAGTTGGCTGCAACACCATTACTTCAGGATATGATTTTGAGGGTCTTGGGTGTGTTGGAGAATTTGGGGTAGGTAGGTAGCTCAGCTGACACTCCTGGTACTTCATAGACCAGGGTTAGGGTTCAGTCTCAAGATCAGCATCAGGCCCCCGAGGCTCAAGTTCAGGTGGAGCCGCCACTAGCAGCTCAGGTTATTGAGATTCCACTAGTTGTTGCATTTACTAACGATGAGCAACGTAGATATGAGAAGTTTAGAAAGATGGAGCCACCTTAGTTCTAGGGTGGCAAGATTGAGGATACACATTAGTTCTGGACTACTTGTAGAGAGTTGCTTGATACTATGGGTTTAGCGAATACACATGGTGTGAGACATATTACCCTCCATCTCCATGGGCATCCAGAGAATGATGAAGGACTTAGGAGATATTCTCTGATGCTTTTTATGATCAATTTGTTCCTTGAAGTGTCCGAGAGGAGAGCCGGTTAAGATTCAAGCGTTGGAGGCAGGGCACCATAATTGTTTCAGATTATGAGGTTCACTTCTGCCAGTTAGTCCGTCATGTTACAGCTATACTTCTGACCGAGGGAGAGAAGGTTCGACGGTTTATGAGAGGGCTAGTTTATTTGATCAGGCAAATATTTTGGGTAGCTAGAGATGGAGCTTCCTTATAGTTAGTGGTTAGTGCTGCCAATGAGGCAGAGTTAATGAAACAAGATGATTTTGGGGACCCCAAAAGGGACTATACCTCAGACATAACTCAGGTGCCTTATTTGGGGGCAGAGGTATGGTTAGATGAGGTAGTTCTTTTCAGCATCGCGGGGTTCATGCTGTCTTTCCAGCTTCAGAGGGAGGACGAAGTCCCCATGATTTTTATAGTTTAAGGCAGAGTTCATCTGGTTCTCTGTAGAGGCCTCTAGGCTGGGAAGACTACTACATTCCTCCTACTTTTTACACTGATGGTTCACCCCGATATCTTACTATAGGTGTGGATCTCCTGATCATTTGATTCACCAATGCGCTAGATAGACTCATTCTAGGCCCCACTGTTTATATTTTGTAGAACTAGTTAAAGATCTTGCACCATCGATTAGAGGTTCAACCCTAAAGATAAAGGTCGTGGTAGAGGTTTGACAGATAGAGGTGGACATACTGGTGGTAGGAGAGCAGGTGATATTTCTACTCAGTCAGGTGGTAGGGGGTTAGTTTCTTCGAGTGGAGGTTGAGGTGCTAATTGTTATGCTTTTCCAGGTAGGACCAATGTTGAGACCTATGATGCTGTGATTACAACCTTTTTTGCAGTTTTCCATTTCCCTACATCTATATTATTTCATCTTGGCTCTACTTATTCTTATGTGTCTGCTTATTTATCCTTGGGGTTTAAGTTGCGTTGTGATACATTATCTATGTTTGTTCATGTTTTGACCCCAGTAGGAGAGCCCTTAGTAGTGGATCGAGTGTACCAATCCTGTCTTGTTACTTTGGTAGGTTATAAGACTTGGGTGATATGATTATATTGGATATGGTAGATTTTGATGTTATTCTAGGTATAGATTGACTATTCCTTATAGTGCTATTCTTGGTTGTTATGCCAAGACTGTTACCTTATTCATGCTAAGTAGACCAAGGATTGAGTTGACTAGTTCGAAGGGTTCCTATCCTAGTAAAGTTATATCTTATATTCAGGCCAAAAAGTTGATTGATTGAGGGTGTTCGACTTATTTGGATTTTATTCGTGACACCATTGCTGAGTCACCTTTTATGGAGTCTATTTTGGTGGTTGGTGAGCTTCTGGATGTGTTTCCTACAGATTTTCCAGGAGTTCCTCCTGAGCAGGACATTGATTTTTCTATTAACATTGAGCTAGACACCAAGACCATTTCTATCACTCCCTACTGTATGTCTCCAAATGATGAAGAAGCTTAAGGAGTAGCTTCAGGATCTACTGAGTAAGGGCTTTATTCACCTAATGTTTTACCTTGGGGTTCGGAAGTTCTGTTTGTTAAGAAGAAGGATGGGTCTATGAGAATGTGTATTGATTATAGACAGTTGAACAAAGTGACTGCCAAAAACAAGTATCCTCTTCCTCTCATTGATGATCTATTTGACCAGCTTCATGGAGCTACACTATTTTCTAAGGTTGACTTGAGGTCTAGGTATCACCAACTTCATATTCGACCCATAGATATTCCTAAGATAGCTTTTTGGATTAGGTATGGTCATTATGAGTTCCTTGTTATGTCCTTTGGTTTGACTAACGCCCTTACAACATTTGTGGAGTTGATGAATGGGTGTTCCGATCGTATCTGGATTCGTTTGTAAATGTCTTCAACAATGATATTTTGGTCTATTCCAAGACCGAGGAGGACCATGTAAGGCATTTGAGGATTATGCTTCAGAGGCTTAGGGAGAAAGAATTGTATGCAAAATTCTCCAAGATGTGAGTTCTGGTTGAGTTCGATAGCATTCTTGGGACATGTGGTATCCAAGGAAGGTATTCGAGTTGATCCAGCAAAGATTGATATTGTTGTGGATTGGATAGTCCTACCTCAACTTAAGAGATTTGCAATTTTGTAGGCTTGGCTGGTTATCATCGCCATTTTGTTTAGGGTTTCTCTACTATTGCATCCCCATTGACTAGACTTACTTAGAAGAATGTGGTGTTTCATTAGTCCTATGAGTGTGAGGAGAGCTTATAAAAGCTCAAGCATTTATTGATTATAACTCCTATTCTGACATTGTTGGAGAAAGGTATTGGTTTCACAGTCTGTTGTGATGCTTCAGGAGTGGGCTAGATGGTGTATTGATGCAAAAAGAGAAGGTTATTTCTTATGCTTCTAGACAGTAGAAGGCCCATGAAAGGAACTACCCTACCCATGATTTGGAGTTGGTGCAAATTGTGTCCATGTTGAAGTTATGGCATTACTATTTATACGGAGTTCATTGTGAGATCTTTACTGATTATCACATTTTTTAGTATATCTTCAGTCAGCGGGATCTAAATCTAAGACAAATAAGGTGGATTGAGCTTCTTAAAGATTACAACTTAACTATTCTTTATCACCCCGGAAAGGCCAATGTGGTGGCTGATGCATTGAGTAGGAAAGCTTCTAGTATGGGGAGTTTAGCAACCATCCGGGTTGAGAAGTGACCTTTGGCTAGAGATCTTCAGAGATTGGCTGATAGGTTGGTGAGGTTAAATATTTCAAATTAGGGTAGAGTGCTTGCTACTATTGAGGTCTGCTCATCTTTGATAGATTAGATTTGAGAAAGGCAATTTGAGGATGAGAAATTGTGTATTATCTGGGATAAAGTGGCTAGAGGAGAATCTAGGGAAGCAATGCTTGATTATGATGGTATTTTGAGTATTATAAGTCATATCTTTGTGTCTAAGATGGGAGATTTGATCATATTGATACTCGAGGAGGCACATTGTACTAGATACTCTATTCATCCGGGAGCAGCAAAGAAGTACCATGATCTGAGTTAGCATTATTGGTGGCCCGGTATGAAGAGAGATATTTCAGAGTTTGTATCCAGGTGCTTGACATGTTGAAAAGTCAAGTGTGAGAACTTAAAGCCAAGTGGAGAGCTTCAAAAGATGCCCATTCCCGAGTGGAAGTGGGAACACATTGCCATGGACTTTGTTGTTATCTTACCTACTACTATCAGGGGTTTTGACTCTATATGGTTAGTGGTGGATCGTTTGACCAAGTCTGCACACTTCATTCTAGTTAAACTGAAGTATACTGCAGAAAGACTGGCCTAGCTTTATATCAATCAGATTATGAGACTTCATGGGGGCTTACTATCTATTATATTGGATCGAGGTTTGTTGTTTACTTCACACTTTTGGAGGGTCTTACATCATGGTTTGGGTACTCATTTGGATTTGAGTATAGTTTTACACCCCCAAACTGATGGACAATTCGAGAAGACCATTCAGGTATTAGAGGATATACTCTGATCCTGTGTTATTGATTTTACAGCTAGGTGGGATCAACATTTAGCCTTAGTTCCTACAACAACAGTTATCATTCCAACATTCAGATTGATCCTGTTGAGTCCTTATATGGATGGAGATGCAGATCGCCCATAGATTGGTTTGATACCATAGTGGTGTTGAGTATGGGTGTTGACATGTTGAAAGATGACCTTGAGCGGGTACAGTTGATCTAGGGTAGATTGGTGACAACCTAGAGTCGCCAAAAGAGTTATGCTGATAGGTGTGTTTGACCTTTGGAGTTTTCCGTTGGGGTTATGGTTTGGTTGAAAGTCTCCCCTTTGAAGGGTTCCATGAGGTTCAGGAGAAAGGGTAAGCTAAGCCCAAGGTTTATTGGTCCTTTTGAGATTCTTGATAAAGTGAGGGAGGTGGCTTATAAACTTATTTTGCCACCTAAGCTATCTTTCGTCCATCTTGTCTTTCATGTTTTGATGTTGCGGCGTTACATCCCAGATGATTCCCATGTGATTTCTATAGATTCAGTTGAGTTGAGCCCTAATTTGACTTAGGAGGAGAAGTCGGTAGCCATTTTGGACAGACTGATGAGAAAGTTGAGGACCAAGAAGATCGCGAAGGTCAAATGGAGCCATAGGTCTGGGAGTGAGGCTACATGGGAGATAGAGTCTGATATACGTACCCAGTATCCTCAGTTGTTTGAGCCTTCAGGTATGTTCCTTATCTCATGTTCGACGACGAACTTTATTTTTAGTAGTGGATGATGTAATGAGCCTAATGGTCATTTGTGGTATTTTGACTTAATTACTATTTTTCCCTTCCTGAAAGTTGCATTGGATCATTTTTGGATAAATCTAATAGTCGGATTTTAAAAATTTTGTAAAAAGTTGAAGTTTTGCAAAAGAAAGAGTTTTAAAAGGCTTAAAATTGGAAATATTGAGTTTTGAAGTCAATTTAAGTTTTGAATGTCGAAATATAATTCCATCGATTCCATCAGTTCTGAAATGTTGAATCTGTTCTAGGAGCACTTCCAGAACTGAATTTGGAGATAAAACAAAGACTTTAGGTCTAAAGTTGCAATTCTAGTTCATTTTGAAGCTTAAGTTTGACTCTGGTCAACTTTTGGAGTTCGGGAGCTTGTATCAAAATTTTGTCAGTTCCAGTGATTTCGGGTGGTGAAACTAATACTAGATATGCCTTCATTGCAATTTTTAGAGCTTCCTATAATAGTATGAGTATTTAGGTCTAAACCTAGTTAAAATAACCTTTCTCGGATTCGGGGCCATGGAGGCTTTAGATTCAAATTCTGATGATTCCACTAAGTCGTGATCATCATTTGTGGTAGGGTTCCATATTTGGTTTGTGTTCATGGGATTTCAAATGAATTCCCGATGGTCTAGTTCTTATTTTATTTGTATATCTGCGAACACGGAGACAAGAGGTCACCAAAGCTCCATGAACGCGGAGGTCTAGACTTGATAGCTCCGCGAATGTGGGCCCTCCTCTTATGAATACGAAGGCCTAAAGTATTTGACCTCCACGAATGCAGAGCTTGAGGCGCGAACACGGAGAAGGAACATAGATGCACTAGAAATAGGTAAAAACCAACAAAAACACAACATAAAAATCAAGAAATAGACCCTCAGGATTCGTTCGTGACCCTGTCAACACAAACCAAACATGAAACCCTACCAGAAATGACTTTCTGGACTCAATGGAACTGTCTGATTCGAATTTGGGATCTCCATGGCCCTAAATCAGAGAAAGATCATTTAAACTAGTTTAAGACTCAAATACTCAAGATAATCGCGAAAGCTCTAAAAACTACAACAAAATCATTTCTAGTGTTAGTTTCACCACCTAGAACTACCAGAAATGACAGAATTTTGATTCGAGCTCTCGAACTCTGAATGTTGACCAAATCAAACTTGATCCCAATGAACTAAAAATGCAACTTTGGGTCTAAAGTTTTTTGTTTAACTCCGAATTTAGTTCCGCGAGTTCTTATAGACCAGATTATACATTTTGGAGCTGATAGAATTGACAAAACTGAATTCCGACACTCAAAATTCAAAATGACCACAAAGCACAAAATTTCAAACTTTAAGCCTTTAAAAACTCTTTCTTTAGCAAATCTCCATCTTTTTGCAAGAATTTTAAATTTTGACTTTTAGACTTAACCAAAAATGATCCTGGATAACTTTCGGGAAGGACAAAATGATAATTTTGTCAAGAATTCCAAAAATGACCTTCAAGGCCATTACACTAAGACTTCCCAATTACAATATAAATTTGCAAAGAAATGAATTAAGCATATTGTACAAATTATTCTACTAAAAGTTTTGTAATTGCACTCCTTGATTTAATTTTGAAATTCATCATTACATCTTATTTAACTCCTTGTGTTATAATTACTGACACCAATCAATAAAATTATTTTTTTAAAATTTAATTTATTGACTAATTTAATATTTTATTATCATACTTAACTTATTTCAGATGATGAATATAAAATTCACCTGCATAATTTGCATGTGAAAAGTTATAAATAACATAAAGGGCACAATTTAGACTTGGAAACATATTATGAATATTTAAAAACCTCTTTAGGACAAATGGAAGTATTAATACAAGAAGAATTACCAGAAAATAATTTAATAAATTGTCCAGAATATACAAAGACATTGATAGAATATAAACAAAGTTTATTAGAAAAA
>JBCEWC010002948.1:0-32126 GCA_038996855.1 Solanum aculeatissimum | reverse complement strand
TTTCTTCTTTTGTTACTTGGGATTGATGCACTTGAGCTGAAGGCCTTTTGGAAACAGCCTTTGTACCTCCGTGACCCCCCCCAATTTTCTTTCTAAGCTTTAATTATTCTTTATTAAAAATAAAATTTTCATCTTATTTAATGTATGTGTATGTATTTTCATGATTGTGCCGTCTGTTTTTAAAATCAAACTTTTATCTTATTTAATTTAAAAATAAAACTTCCAATTTATTTAGCTTTAAATAAAATTTTCATATTGTTTAACTTTCATCTTATTTAGCTTAAAAATAAAACTTTTATTTTAAGTCTATTTAAAGTTAAAAAATTATTATTAAAATTATCTACATTTTAATTGATATATAAAATGTAATTTGTGGGTAACAAACCATTTAATAAAAATATATAATTTAGCAGTGGAGTGAACATTTTAAGAGAAATCAAAATATAAATAAACATAAGTATTAGACAAATAAAGTCAACTTATAATATATTTATAAATAGACATTGTATTTATAAAATATAATTTTTAATAAAAAATATATAAAATAACGATTAATTAAGGTTATGAATGTTATTATTGTTATAAAACTATAAAGTAAAAAGAAGAAAAAGAATAATGTAGGGAGAAGAAGAACGTAGGGACGAGAGAAAAAACTTCTTATTTCCCTTGAATGTGTGTTTTACAATGAAGGAAACCCTTATATTTATAGGAAAAAAACTGACTTGGTATTCAAGTAGGATTCCTAACTATTAAAGGAAACCACGTAATAGATATTCATTACAAATTAAATATGTTTATAACAATTATATATTGGGGTGGGGGGTGGGGGAGGGGATTTCTGTTATTTCACACTAATTATTAATCATGGGACAAGTTATCCCAGCTTGTGCAACCAAACAAGAGATTAAAGGCATCTAAAAAATTATCCCGAGATCAACTCCTCTTATCCATCACACCAAACGACCCCTAATAGTTTAATAAATTACAGATTGTGACGTGATTTTTGCTTCAATAACACTTATTTTGAAATAAAGGGAGTAATCTTGTAACTATGTCGATCGAGGCTTAGACAAATTAAAAAAATGACCTAATTTTTTTTGCTTCGACTGAAATTTGAATCAAAGACTTGATGAGTGGCAACTGATTACATCAACTACTAGTTCACACCATTTTGTCAAATATAAAAAATGTCCACGATAAGACATTTATTAGAAATTAGGAGAATACGATATCCCAACTAATGGCTTCTCTGAACCGGACGCTTGTTTTCTCAGGATAACAGTACAGGAATTTCATGTCAGAATGTTAAATATGGGAAATTTGGATTCAAATAATTTTTGTATTGGAAAACTCCACTTAAACTACCTTCAGACATGTACTAAAATGGAAGTGGACATGAAAATTGTTGTTGCATCTTCAATGGACAATTTACTTTACCAGGAATGTGCATGTATTATACAAGTGTTGGAAAATTATTGGATACGCAGGCAAAATATTTTTTGATTTTTTTTTATGTTCAGTTAATCAAATATTTTGAAAAATATTCTCATAAAAAACAAATTCCTTGAACATAAAGAAAAAAAAATGAAGGAAAAATAACATAAGTGAAGAACTTTAAATTAATATTTATCAAAATTAAATATACTTTTGTTTTATTACCAGTTATAGCAAAAGGTAGCAATGAGAGATTTGGAGAGAAAATTGAGCAAAATTTAACAGAAAAAACTGAAGTGAAAACCAATTCGCTATATATGGTTAAAAAATAATGTTACTATAAGTGATAAATATTTTCTAAATATGAGATAGTTAGATAATTTTCCTCTAATAAAATAGAAAAAACAAATTCTGCAACATTTTCGTTTCACATTGATTGTATATTCTCGCATCCTTCGATACATCATATTTTCACCCCCCACCTCCCATATAATTTCTCTAGCTTATATATATATATATATATTACTTGCATAGCGAATACAAAAAAATTAATAAAAATCCACTTATTTTTCTAGAATAAGAAAATATTTTTCATAAAAAATAATTTTTATCATACCGCTGAACACACTCATAATCACAAAATTTATTTTCAAGCTTGAGGTGTGTTATTGATGGATAATGACATCAATATAGATGTATTCTTCGAGATTTAACGAACTAAAATTAGAAACAACAAAGAATTAATTTAAAGTATAGAAAACTCAAGAGAAAAAAAACACTTCTACTATCGTGTATCTCACAAAAATAAACATAATAGTATTGTGTTTTTATATCATAGCCAGAAAAAAAATAAGAATATAAAATAGTGGATTAAATAGAAATAATTAAAAAAACACATTAAATATCGAAAAGTAAAAACCTAGACATTCATAATAAACTTAAAGTAAGTCTTCTGTTTCACTAATCTCAATTTAATTGTATGAAATTAATAAATTATAGGTGTTTAATTAAGGAGGCTACGTCTTGAAGACGAAAGCCACATAGATTTGGTCATAAAAAATAGGCAACAAAGGAAAAGGAGACAGTGTAGAATGAGGACCTCCTCTATGCACCTAGTGAAAACGTAGTTAATTAATTAGGTAATTAAATACCCTAGCTAAGCATTTTTAAGCCAGAGAATGCTAATCAATTAAAGACAACTACCGCCATAAATCTTTTTTTTTTAAATTAATATGATTAAAATATTTATATATATTGATTATATAGTATAAATATACAAAATAAATTTACTATTATGTAAACTAGATGATCATTTGGATTATCTCATTTTTCTTCCTCTTGATTCTAGACCTCTAAGCACGTAACTAAGTGAACAATTGTTTTAATGAAGCCAAAAGTACCAAAGGAATTCTGATTTTCTTAAATTATATGTTGTATTTATCTAAAATAAAAATACTAAATATGAAAAATATTTAGTTATTTTACGCTTAAGATATAGAATGTGTTTGGTATAAAGAAAAATATTTTACAATTTTCTCATTTTTGATTGGAGAATTTCATTTTTTTATCCCCCAACCCCACTCATGACCCGAACCTCCTAACCCCATCCCACCCCACCCACACAAAATAAATAAATTATTTTTAAAAATATTTTAAAAATGATATTCCTCCCCCACCCCAATACACACATAAAAAAAAATTAAAAATTTTACTTTTGAATAAATTTCAAATTTTGAATATACCCCCAAAGAAAAATAAAATTAAAATTACTTTTGAAAACATCAAATTATTTGAAAGGTAGGTCTGAAGTCGGGTATAATCGAATTTCGATTCGAAAGTCGGGGTTGAATCAAAATTTGGAAGTTGAATCTTGGGTTGGAAGTCGAGTTGGACTCCTCATCAGATATCGGGGTTGAGTTCTGAATCGATTACAGTAGGATTGATTTTCATGTTAAAAGTTATTTTCCTAAAAAATATTTTTATTCACTAACTAAACAATAGAAAATATTTTCCTAAAAATGTTTTTCACTCACTAACCAAACATAAAAAAATAAATTTATTTTTCAAGAAAATATTTTCTAGAAAAATATTTTTCTGCCTACCAAACGCACCCATAATATCTCTTCTTTAAAGATGTTTGATTACTCCAGTTCTATCGTACAAGCATTTTTACTCGATAAGTTAGTCCTTAAATGTTCATTTGTGTTTCATCCCATATTTTTATATTTTCTTCGTCTCAAATTAGTTGAATTTTAAATTTTTTTTCAAAGTTTAAGATGAATATTTGAAACTTTTTTCATATTTGTTCTTTCATTTATTGAAGTTTTATATCTTCTAAGAGATAAATTACATTACATATTTATGACTTCACAAAGAACAATCATCGAAAATGTAATTTAAATTTTATCTTTTAATATTTTTCTTAATATTTATATATTACAAATTAAATTAAAATAAATCGAAGGAAGTATTTGGCACATCACCTCAACTTTTGTGTAAAACTAACTAGTACTTTTAACTTGGTGACTAATAGTGATAGGTCGGAATGAACAAATTAATACTGGAAAATGATTTATTTAATTCATATAAATTTGGACTGGTCAAATAACACATTCAAGTTTTGGATTAGTTTAGCACATCTAAAAATTGGACTGATATACATTAATTCAAAAAAAATTGAACATGTTGAGTTATAACCTGCTTTTTAGTTTAAGTAATTTTTAGGCAGATAAATTATTAATTCAACACATTTTGATCTGCTCAAATTCTAAAAAAATAATATAGAGAAGATACTTAAAAAGAAAAAAAATTATGCAAAAAATGAAAAGTTGCAAGTTGATAGATTGAAATTAATTTTTAGGATGAAAATATATTAGCAGGGTGTACATGAATTTGATTGGTTTGACTTTTTTTAAATACCAAATCATATTATTTGTGTTGAATTTTTAAATCAATAAATCTATAAATCAAATCAAACAAATAAAAAAAAAAAAAATCAAACAAATACAACTTGAGTTTTTCAACGTCGAATTTTTTTGAGTTTTTTGGATTTTATAGGGGTTTTTTTGTTAAAATTCATACAAACATATACTCCATTAATTTGTGCTTCAATTATTTTTTTAATCCTATCAAAATACAACTATTTAAGGTGATTATTAAAAAATTAACACAACTATAATATGAGTGATGACTCTAAAATACTCAATTAAAAATAATAGTAAAATCACATAAAATAAATATTGTAAATAAATAAGTCATAATAAAAATAGTCATAATTTAAAAATAGTAAATGATGCTAAAATAAGTCTATAAATATTAATTACATGGCTAAACATTAAAAAAATTAAAATTAGGTTATGTGTGTAATTGTCTAAACTTATGTAAAACTAAATAACAAATATTCAATATTATTGTCATTCTTAGTGTTAATTAAATTTTTTGTTAGTATTAGTGTTGATTTGATTTTAATTTGAGTTTTGTTAGAGTTACTAATATTATGGACTATAACCTTTATTGGATCATTCAAATTCTAAGTCAAACTTGAAATAATATGTTAAAAGAGAAAAACTATGAAATTTTTTTAGATATATTTATAAATTATATCAAAGTAAATACTTTTATATAAAATAAATTTAAAAATTATATATATAATATTGGATCAATTTGATCTAGCATTGACTTTTTAAAGTTAAAATTAAACCAACTCAAATATAATTAAATTTTTTTCAATGCCAAATCAAGTCGAACGAAACAACTAACTAATTGACTTTTATTTTTCTTAACTTAGATGCAATTTACGATTTGATGTGATCTTTAGTTGGATTTTATTTACCCCTAGCTACCTATTAGCTTCACGGGTCATGTCACATTTCCCAAGAGAAATACCAACAATTGGTATCTTGACATCATGTTAATATCATGATATAATTATATGAGAAAAGACACAAACCATCTCTCCCGCCTTTATATTTGTCAGCGAAATTTATTTTAACATCTAAACAATATAGACGTTTATATATCCCTCTTAACAACTTTCAAACGATTTAATCACCCCCTAAGAATTGATGTGACAGAGAGAATGAACATACTCTTCTGAAAGCGTGTGAAAAGATTTAAAAAAGGGTCTAAATTTATATAAATCAGATACATGATATTTTTTTTATTATTTAATATATAATTAATATTTTAAACAACTTTTTTCTTGATATTAACTCCTGTATAGTTTAGGTGTTAAAGTAAGTTTCGCTGTCAAGTTTGAAAGAGGTTGAGAGGGGGGAGGGTATGTTTTTCTCTAATTACTAGATATGTCATGCCCAAGCTATTGACGAGCTCAACGTGTATGATTCTGAAAGAATAAATACGATTTTTCTCTTTTGTAGTTTGATCATCATTGATCAATACTGTTGTTATATAATAAAAAGGGATAAGCTATAATAATATTGTCTAACTATTCTTTTTAAAATATATAAAAGTTTCCGAAGTACAAATATCGTGAGAAATACGTCATTAGAATTTCTCTAATGGTCAATTGAAATGCTCCCCGAGAGAATTTGAGATCAAGGAGAAGAAAGCTAGCAAATCAAAAGTGTTATAAGTCCTATTTTAAAGTTATACTCAACAGTCATAAGCTGACATTTATTTTTCGAGATGGCTCATAGATTTCGATGGTAATTTCATTTGATATTTGTGTAGCCCATACCACAAACGGACATCCTCATAGAGGAGATTACAAATTTATTGCCTGATAAAAATCAGAATTACTCTTTGAATTTTTCATTTGTGAAAAATTACTGAAATGTATTGAAAAATTCAAAATAACTAAAAGTTCTAAAGCTTTTCAAAATAGAAGAATTCACAAATCATTGTGTCTTACTATCTCGAAGATCAATATTTTTTGGTAGATTTTTGTTAACGTGAAATTGCATTTTTACTCTTGGTCATAATCCATTTCATCTTTCTATATGTAGAAAGATGATTCTAGAACTATTTATTTTTTTTGATATCTTTCTTAATGAATTTTTTGTTATAGTATCAAATTACATTTTCACTTTTATCTAGACCAAAAAGGAAAAATAATATTAAGCTAACTTGAAAAATAAAATAAGCAATCTACTATAATTAATTAAAATTTTGACTTAATTAATTTCAATGTAAAATAATATTAGAATGTGAATATACATAAATTGGACTAAAAATACTCTTTTTTTATTTTTTTCTATTACAAAAATTTAGCTTGACAACTTCAAATTTAAATCAAACTTAATATTTAAATTAATACATTTTAAATCAAATAAATTACAAATTTGATTATATATTTAAATAAAGAACTACTACTTTATAGTTTAGTAAATACTTATAGTTTACTTTATATGCAAACACGTAATCCATCATTTTATTTGTAAGGTTACTAATTATATTTTAAAATAATAAGTTTTTATATTGAAGTAGTTATTTTAATAAATATAATTAATAGAAAAAAACATTAAATTAAAATAATTAAAAAATAAAGTAATTAGTTTAGATATCATATTAATTTATAAAACAAAAGAAAGTGAAGTAATAACAAAATAAATTAATAGTTAATTAAGATTACTCATAAATCATAAAAAAGATGTGCATTTAAAAAAGCGTGTCAAGTTTAATAGAGCTTTTAACTATTAACTCATAACAAAATAAATCAATTGGATTATTGAAGTTATTCTTTTAAAAGATAACAACAAAAAAAAATTCATATTCTTTTGAAGAAATTATTGAACCCCACATATTAAGAAGTACATTTGATTTATTTATTTGTTTATTTATTTATTATATGTCTATGAGAATTTTCTAGAACTTGGATTAACTTTTGTGAAAATCTAATACACTCTTTGAGTAATGTAACAATTACTTTTAGCTTATTTTTTATCAATTGTACAAGATGTCTTTAAGCATCCTAGTTATAGTTGTTCTCTATAATAAATATAATTTTTTTTTAAATAAAAAAAAATCTAGAAAAGGCTAATATATGAAATTTGTTTTAAATGATTAACCCGTAATTTATATGCATGTTGTTTTATAATTTGTCTGCATTTTTATTGACTTCAATCTGTGCTTGTATGTATGCATGTTTTGAAGGAACATATGTATTTATTTAAAAATTGAAGGTGTTTTTAGAATACAACTCTACAACCTCTACCCCAAAAAATTATCAATTGGTATTCAATATAAATTATAACATTCAAGTATATTACCCAAGTTATTGAAACTACTGTGTTCGTTCTTTTGCTAAAAGTATCTAATAAAAGAAAATAAATGGTAAGTAAATATTTTATTGTTTGAATTATATTATAATAGAAAATATGAACGTATTAATTATAATTCATATCAAGGTGAATAGGAGGTAGACATGAATTTAAAACTCAATGATAAACTAAGATATTTTTTTCCTTGAATAATAGAATAACATAGAATTATTAACATTGGTTGTGGTGTTGTGGCGAGACTACTCCATTCTTAATCAGATGTCTTGCATTCGATCCCTCAATATGGAAAAAATCTTGTTGGGAGCTCTACCCCTAAATGAGTCCTATAGTGTGTGATTCAAATTTAGTCAGAGCTCTAATGCGAACACTGGACATCAGATGAGAGAAAAAGGATATATATAGAATTAGAAATACATTCAATTACTTTGTTTGTTGTTATTGTCAAATAGAATGAAGTTAATTTGCATCCTGCAATAAGAATAGAAAAATGACATTTTTATAAACTTGATGATATGAGATAGTAATATTTACATAATTATAGTTGTATGCTCATTGATATAAGTTACTCACATAATAATTTATTATTTATGTTTATACGGTTAATTAATTGACACGATACACATGTGCAAAACACGTACAATAAACTAGTTAAATGTTAAATATGCTTAGTTAGATATTATAAGGAGTAGAATTGAAGTTTACTAATAATCAAGACTTGAATGACCTGACTTTGAATCTTATTTTTTTTCTTTATGGGTGTTTTTTTTTTTTTAGCTAACAATAAAAGCATTAAAAACTGCAACTTTCAAACACACGACTTCATAAGCGTAAAGTGATTTTCACGATAGTGATATATACATAAGTATTTATAGTTGTGTGCTTATTGATATAAGTTACACACATAATAATTTATTATTTATGTTTATACGCTTTATTATTGACGTGATACACACGTGCGAAGCACGTACACTAGACTAGTTAAATGTTAAATATGTTTAGTTAGATATTATAAGGAGTAGAATTGAAGTTTACTAATAATCAAGATTTGAATGACCTCACTTTTAATCTCATTTTTTTCTTTACGGGTGTTTTGTTTTTGTTTTTAGCTGACAATAAAAGCATTAAAAACTATAACTTTTAAACACGCGACCTCATAAGCGTAAAGTGATTTTCACGATAGTAATATTTACAATCGTGAAAACCACTTTACGCTTATGAGGTCGCGTGTTTGAAAGTTATAATTTTTAATACTTTTGTATTAATTGACGTGATACACATGTGCAAAGCACTTACATTAGACTAGTTAAATGTTAAATACGTTTAGTTAGATATCATAAGGAGTAGAATTAAAGTTTACTAATAATCAAAACTTGAATGACCTGACTTTGAGTCTCATTTTTTTTCTTTACGGGTGTTTTGTTTTTGTTTTTAGCTGACAATAAAAGCATTAAAAACTGAAACTTTCAAACACGTGACCTCCTAAGAGTAAATGATTTTCATGATAGTAATATTTACAATCGTGAAAACCACTTTACGCTTAGGATCGGAGGTCGCGTGTTTGAAAATTACAGTGTTTAATATTTTTGTATTAATTGACGCAATACACACGTGCAAAGCACGTACACTAGATTAGTTAAATGTTAAATATGTTTAGTTAGATATCATAAGGAGTAGAATTGAAGTTTACTAATAATCAAGACTTGAATGACCTGACTTTGAATCTCATTTTTTTTCTTTACGGGTGTTTTGTTTTTGTTTTTAGCTGACAATAAAAGCATTAAAAACTGAAACTTTCAAACACGTGACCTCCTAAGAGTAAATGATTTTCATGATAGTAATATTTACAATCGTGAAAACCACTTTACGCTTAGGATCGGAGGTCGCGTGTTTGAAAAGTACAGTTTTTAATATTTTTGTATTAATTGACGCGATACACACGTGCAAAGCACGTACGCTAGACTAGTTAAATGTTAAATATGTTTAGTTAGATGTAGAATTGAAGTTTACTAATAATCAAGACTTGAATGACCTAACTTTGAATCTCATTTTTTTCTTTACGGATGTTTTTCTTATTTTTAGCCGACAATAAAAGCATTAAAAATTGCAACTTTCAAACACGCGACCTCATAAGCGTAAATAAAGTGATTTTCATGATAGTAATATTTACATAATTATTTATAGTTGTGTGCTCATTGATATAAGTTACACATACAATAATTTATTATTTATGTTTATATGCTTTATTAATTGACGTGATACACGCGTGCAAAACATGTACACTAAACTAGTTAAATGATAAATATATTTAGTTAGATATTATAAGGAGTAGAATTGAAATTTACTAATAATCAAGACTTGAATGACCTAACTTTGAATCTCATTTTTTTCTTTAATTATGGGTTTTTTTGTTTTTGTTTTTAGCTGACTATAAAAGCGTTAAAAATTGTAACTTTCAAACACATGACCTCATAAGCGTAAAGTGGTTTTCACGATCATCACACCACATAGTAAGCTTTACCAATTAGTTGGGATCATTTAATTCAATATTTATATGTTAGTACATTAGTGGTTTTATGTGTTTTTAAATAATTGTCAGATGAAACGTTATTGCGTGACATGCTTTAATTAATAACCATGCCTTCATCGTTTTCAAATCTTGAATCTACCTACAATCATAAAGGTTCTTAGGACATGTACTTTCATAACATTAGAGTGATCAACAACCATAAAAAATTGTAGTAAATAGTTAAGTATTCTAAATTAAAGGTCTCACATTCCAAATCCCAAAATAGAGTTGTTTTTCATGAGCGATAAACAAAAAGAAAAAAAAAGAGATCACGCAATCTGATTAACGTTCTTTCATGTTTCTCCTGGTGTTAGGCATGCAGTAGCTAACTTTTCACGAGACAAAGCAAGGGTGATGGCTTGCGTCTCTCGCAAAATCAGGGACAAAGTTAGAAGTCTGAGTACAAATTCAATTGGACTCAGTATAACTTTTGATCAAATAACGTATTGTATTATAACGTTATTAAATATGTCTAAATATTAAGTTTAAAATTCAATTATATATTAACACTTGAGATTGTTATTATAGAATTCAAAACATATAAATTAAAATTGAAATTTTGACTTCGCCCGCATATAGCACTACTAGCTAGCTATATAGACAATGTATATATATTGTTGTCAATTTTTTCTAAAAGTTTACAATTTGCAGAACTAATAAATTAAACTAGTACTAATAATTAATAGAGTATTTACTACAGGAATGAACCCAATCCGGAATATGAACCATAAAAGAAAATACCTATTAGAAACGTAACGAACCAGAGTATGGAAGAAGACAGTACATAGTGCTTGAGAGAAACGTTTTATGAGAATCTGGAAAAGAGAATAAAGTGATAAATGACTCAAAGACAAGCTACTTTGAATCCTTTTATATATATACACCTAAACAATATTGTTCATGGCCCTTCTAATTCTATACGTAGTCTCCGGGAGCCTAACGCTATAATCGATCCATCGTATGGCGCCCGTCGGACTGCCTCCCGGTTTTAGATTCCATCCTACTGATGAAGAACTCGTCAATTATTATCTGAAACGAAAAATCCACGGCCAGGAAATTGAACTTGACATTATTCCTGAAGTTGATCTCTACAAATGTGAGCCTTGGGAATTAGCAGGTTCAATTTAATTTATCAATTCATTTCTGATCTTCACTTTAATTTCAATCATGAGTAGATATAATTGAATTGTTGTATTTGATGAATCAGAGAAATCGTTTTTGCCGAGTAGAGATCCAGAATGGTATTTCTTCGGTCCAAGAGATAGGAAATATCCGAATGGATTCAGAACGAACCGAGCGACTCGAGCAGGGTACTGGAAGTCTACGGGGAAAGATCGGAGAGTGACGTCACAGAATCGGGCAATCGGGATGAAGAAGACGCTGGTTTATTACAGGGGAAGAGCGCCGCAGGGGATTAGGACTGATTGGGTAATGCATGAATATCGACTCGATGATAAAGAATCCGATGAAATCTCCACCATTCAGGTAGTCAGTATCGTCATTCTAAATTTTATATATATATATAAATTTACTCGTACAAAACTCGTGTTTATATCAAATCAATATAAAAAAATAAAATGTACTAATTTAGATGATCATAATCATTATCGACTTTTCCTACACCATTGATTTGCTTTAAATTTTTTTCCTAATTTTTGAAAATTTACCTGCTTAATATTTATATCAAATCAGTGGAGTAGTCATTTATCAATTGACCCCATATATAATATTCGAGTGATACTCCATCTATGTTTATTTTTAATTAATTTTAACTGTAAATTGGTTAAATTTCTTAATTTGATGTAAACATCCGATGCTTTATATACGCAACACTTCCTGTATTTGAAACTATGGAGTAATTAAGTATTTTGATTTCATTAGGGAATTTAATTCAAATCATTACAACTTTCTTTTGTTTTCATTTTACTTTTATATTTCTTACTATCTCTTTCCTTTTTCCAGGCGTTAATTACGATTTTCAAAACTTTTAATCTTTTGGAAAAAGAGTTTTAAGTATTCCAATTACCAACCAGATTGCTCTTTAATTTTTAAATTACTTAGCCACAAGTGTCAGCATTTGACTTTAAAAGCAAGTATTTTAGAAGCCGTAATTTTCTTGAGATAAAAAAGCATTAGCTCTCGACATGTTTCTCTTCAAATCTCTTTTTACAGTTAAAGGGTGTGATAAAAAGCAACAAGATTAATCCTCTTTACCATGTGCCCCCCCATGTTATTTGGCTTTTTATCTCAAGGGGAAAAAAAAAACGAGGAAAAAAAAAGTGAAAGATATCAAAAGAGTGAAAAAATAATTCATCTTCATCTAAAAGAAAAGAAAAGAAGGGGAAAAAAACATTTTATATCTGATCATAAATGATATTTACGTACAATTTGAAAATTGATAAGTAGATAGTGAATAAAGAGAGGAACGTGGACTGCATGGCATGCATGGAAAAGCTATGGCCTTTGTCTCTTACTAGTATTTACTTTCTCTTTTTACTATTTTGCGTGACATATGAAATAGTATATACTTTTTCTTTAATCCGAGTTAGTTTACATGTATTTCAATTAATCATTTTTCAGCCAATCAAACTATTAAATTTCCTCATTGAGTGATATTATAGTATATGATAAGATAACTTTTATGATAATTTTAAATAAGATATATTCGTTACTTGCTAGGTCTCTTTGAGTGGAAAAGTTGTATAGTTTCACTTTGTCTTTGGATAGTAAGACAAAAGTAAAATCCTGATATATGATTGAATCTGTTATAAGCCTCCAATAATCATCAGTACTGTTATTCTACTTTCTCTTTTTGTTGATTTTTCTCTCCTTCTTTCATGATCATTGATTTAAAAAATCACTAATCAAAGATTCTTCCACCAAAAAATGAAATCATCATAACTTGGATTTAACCTAAAAGCATAGGGTCCCCACCCCCACACAATTAAGTACCACTTTCATTCTGTGTGAAGGTGTCGGTTGCTTTTCACTTTATTCCTGTTTTACCTTAATAAGCCAATCGATGTTCAAACATATACATTTAACAATGACTTCACCATACAACTCAGGTCCCTTTTGTAAAAGAAAACAAAACACATGACGGTCGGTGACGGAGACAGAATTTTCATTAGTCATGTTTCAATGAACTCCTCATTGAAGCATATTTTGAATTGTAAGATTGGATAGAGAAGGGAGTAGGGACAAGAAGAATCGATGACTATATATATATTATATACTTTGTTTATTCATACAAGTAGAGAAGTAAGAATAATGATCTGCCCTTTTTCAGTATCTGTCCCTCTACTTTATAGGATCTCTTCTATAGGTGAGCTATATAGTTTTCTTTTAATCATATCTAAATAAATCCAGCAAAGCCCCAATTATTGACTACTCAAAAACTTTTGTTGTCAGCAAATGTACTTGTTTGATGCTCTGATACAAGATTTAGTAAATAAGGCCCCCCACCCACCCCCTTTGTCTCTTTCTCTCTGAAAAGAACAAATATTTCTAGATATGACAGCTCATACATAAATACTAAACTCACTTTTTTTGGTAGTTATCTTACATGATTACTAAGTTATTTAACATTAACAATTCAACTTATTATGGTTAAATAATTTAATGAAGGGAAACACACATTAAAGAACCACCTTTAAATTATACTATAATGATTTTGTATGATCATTATATCTTCACATGTCATGCATTCATTAGTTTGGTATATACATCAAGTGGGGTTAACCACGATTAAAATATAATACTAATGTATATCATGAATGAAACATACATTAAATAACCATAGTTAAATTAAGTTACAGTGATTGTGTATATTCAAACACATGTCGTATATACATCCATTAGTTTGATACTATATTATTGTCCATCTCATATAGAATGTGCGATTATAATCTAAAAATATCAACTCTTGTTCCTAAACGAACGATCCTTTTATTATATAGAAATTAAACTCTTATAGATAATTGACATTATATTCTTGTTTTTATTTTTTGTTGTGTAAGCAGGATTCATATGCATTGTGTCGTGTATTCAAGAAAAATGGTGTTTGTTCAGAAATAGAAGAACTAGGGCAACCTAGTACTAATGTACCATCATTTGAGTACCCATTAACTCAAGGCATGAACAATCATAATGTTCATGATCAGTACCAAACACCATCTCCAGATGTTCCATTGGCAGCATCATCATGTTGTATTGAAGAAGAAGAAAAAGATGATTCATGGATGCAGTTTATTACAGAAGATGTATGGTGTTCTTCCAACTCTTCTTTCCAAGGTGAAGAGATCTCTCCAATTGCTTTCACTAATTTATAAACACCATAGCAAGGACCTCTATGTGCTCGATCTATCTATCGATGACATAAAATTATTCTTACCATAATAATCCATATTATTTGATTATAAAGTATGTAACTTTTTCTTCTTTTTTTCCAAAACATGATTATGAACAATGATTTCGCTAATTGTACTTAGGGGTTTTTTAATTATTTGTTCTTGTTGTGACTGGTCATATTATATATACCTGTATACCCAAATAGTTTATCTTATGGCTTAACGGGTTCAGCTTTTTAACCTCTTTCTTTGAGGTTGTCATGGTGTTATATATACTTGTGAAATAAAAAGCAAATGGGTTGTTTACTTTGGCCATCTATCGAAGTATACACGATATACATTTTCGTTATATAGTTCATACATAATTTTATGGCCTAAAGACGTTGGATCGCAATCAGCAATTACTGTATGGCCTTTAATTCTAGGGGTAGTACTAAAACTTAACCAAGGTTGGTAAGTAGTTGGTAGGGGCCTAATTTTAGAGAAAGACTAGAGCAAATAAAGGCTAAAATGGAAAATGTCAAATGTCAAATGACCATTTCATTCTCAAACGAAGATTTTTGAACCCTACACTTCTGACTTGAACGTGACAATTATTGAACATAGTTCATGAACTATAACATCAATGCGGTACGAAATATCACACTATAACGTCAATATGATATGAAATATCAGACTACAACATCAATGTGATATGAAATTTTAGGAGTACTGATTATCTGCCAGAAACTGCTCTGTTATGGGGAAAACAATATTTTTGATATCCACTAGGGGTAAAAATTTTAGATTACTAGGCAACGGATTCTTCACAAATTATTACCACTAGAAAAAAAATCAGTAGTGAAAACATATGTAAAAATATGACTTTAAGCCACTAATTTTATTCAGAATTTTCTAAATTTTATCATATGAAAATCACTAACAAAATGTCTACTTGGTTCAAAAAAGAAGACCACTGCATATACATGCCTTGAGGAAAGCAAGCAGATATCAGAGTTTCTTACATTAAAAAAATAAAAAGAAAGAAAAAAATGCTACATAGACCACCTTTGACTATAGAGTTGACACTATAAGGAGGTCTGAAGTCTAGCATGAGCAACTGCAATCATACTGATGTTGTGGGATATCCCAGATTAAGTTTAGGATTAAATTTATGCTTTGATCGAAGGAAGATAGGTTTATATCTTTTTCCAAACAAAGTAACATTTTAATCCTGAGATATCCCACCTCCCAACTCCCAAGTGAGATAACTTAGTCCAAGAACTATAATCCCAAGATACTTTAGTAGCGAACCAAACAACCCCTAACTATATTAGGAGTCGAGGGATTATCCTAGCTACTTCCATCATCATAGGATAGAAGATGTAAAGCATAGCTACTACGTACCACAGAAGCTCTGGATTATTCAGTTTTGATTGTGGGCTTTACCTAAGACCTAATTATCATCCTAAGACAAAGGGCCAAACTTCGGGTAAGATCTTCAGGCAAAATTTCTTCACCTATGCCGAGGATCTATTTGAAACCTTCCAATTCTCAAACTTGGCACATTTTAACATAAATGAACTGGCATTTTGATGCCCACCGCCACCAAATGCCTGAAAATGCCCAAGATATATATTATATATGACTGCAAACTATATTTGATTACTCATAGAAAGACATGAAAAGTAAACAAAGCAAGAACCTGGGAGATGGATGTCGTATCTTCATTGCCAATGCTCCTCAGGCTAACCTTTAACATTTCATTTTTTCCAAGTTCAGGTACCTTATAAACAACAGCTCCAATCCCCCTGACATAAATCCGACGAGAACAATGAAGAACTATTTCAAGTGATAAAATAAGATACAACTGATATTTTATAGCTATATCTTGAAGCTTCGTGAAATGACCTGGTTGTCAGAACTTCTATATTAAGTTATATTCTACTTTTATCAAATTCAAAGATATATTTCAAGGAGAAACTACGACTACAAATTGTGGTGTCCAGGTCAGCTTGCATGCACATAGACCTTTTGGGGGCCTTAGAACCGAGTGACATTGATGTTCACTCACCTGTACCATATACACTACTGAAAAATCCTTATTTTCCCACTGAAAAATGTTCAGTGGCAATTGGCTATTCCCATAGATAGTTTGACTGAATGTGAAATGAAAAAAATAGTAATTGTTTACATGAAAATATTAGGAAGCCTCCCACTATTTCAGTGAGAATCTGTTTCCCACCCTGCATTTTCCCATTAAGTTAGGTGGGAAATGAGTGGGAAAATCGTGTTATAAAACACAAATTTTCCATGGATTTGCGGTGGGAAAAAACTGTTTTTAGTAGTGATATAGTTAGTTACCAAGTCTTGGATGTCATTACACTAAAAACATGTTTACTATTGCATCGGAATTCTTAGCCATTAGGTGTAATAAAGAAACTTTTAACAGTAATAATGTTGAAGAAGGGGAATTCTAAACATCACTCTGTTACAATTCTTGTAATTTCCCTTTCTGCTAAGCTCCTCCACACTAAGCCAAGATTCTTATAAAACTCAGTATTGTTGTTGATCATATCCTTTTTTTCTGATAAAGGTGGTTTCTAGACAAGCATCAGCACACCTTGACTATTCCACCAAGAAATCAACACAGAGGCTGCTGCTGGGCAACCCCGTCCACTAACGCTTAAGTAGATGGGAAGAAATCACCTAGTGTTAGTTTTCTTCGTTTATGCTAGGGTTTGAAGCCTGGTCTCTTCCACTTCATTCCACTAGGCCACACCCTTGGTACAACATGATATATAGAGAGCCAGAGCCAAAAGCAAGATCTCTGACCATCTCTCCTAGTTACAGCATTCTAGAATCTCAGCAAAAGACAATTGCTTTGTCAACAGAATCAACTCATTTTTTAAATGTTCTCCTTAACCCTATAACATTCTATTCAGCCTACATTCTTTTGAATATGCAATTCTATATTTGCACAGAACTCTCCGATATCTTTTAACAACTCATTGTCTTTCACTTGTCAGAACACTCCAAATAGCTTCTCTCTCAGCTTTCTTCCATTTGCCTAATACACATGTCAGCTCATGTAGATCTTTCAAAAATGCACAAAACTTGCTGAAACTTGCGGAGCCTCACAGATATTTGCCACACATACAAAATACATACCCTTACCTATATTCACACGACATCCCGCCAAGGGCCAACCTAACAAATGAAATTGCAAAACAGACAGATAAATGCAAGTAGTAATCTTAGTTCAGATTATCAGTATATTTGTAGTTGTCGTTGAATACAGTTTCAAGATAAATCCTTATAGTTTTCTGGCACAAACTACTAATCCACCCAACAGCCTACAGATGAAATGAGCGCCATTAGCAACACTAGTTTGAGACTTCATCACACAAAACAGTGCCTTTGCATAGCCTCAGACAATTACATAGTGTTAAGACATCAGTAAAAATGTATTATCTTCGGTAGATTAAGCTTTTACATAAGATGATCACATAATAAGACAGTGTAATAGAGCACGTAGAGGTCCTCAATTCAAGTCTCACCGCCACCACCTATCAAAGTATTTTCACGTACTAGACTTAAGGGAAAAGAATCAAGCTTCACATTCGGAGGCATGTTAAAACACAAACTAAAAGTACCACCTTTCCAACAACTTAATTTTCTAAATGAGGCATATTATATACTTCAATAAATCGAATAGTACATTTAAGGGTCGTTTGGTAGAGTGTTCAAGAATAATACTAAACAGAGTGTATTAATAATGCTTGCATTAGTATGCATGTATTAGTTATGCTTGCATTAATTATACATAGAATATTTTTATGCGTTGTTTGGTTTGATGCATTAAAAATAGCATGCATTGCATTAAAAATTTTATTTACAAAAGTAACCTCCACATTTATGGTTGAAAAGATGTAAAACAATGTTTTGAGGGGCAATTGAGCCTTTAATCATGCTAATACATGCATTAAAACCATTGCATTACTAATACCTAGAAATCTATAGTATTAGTAAGTAATACACTCCGTAATGCATTAATTATACATAGCATGAAAAAATGTATCAAACAAGGTATTACTAGTACAAAGAGTTAATGCATGCATTATTTTTCTCAATACACTCTACCAAACGACCCCTTACATCATTCAATTTCTTCGAAAAAAGTATCTTCGTGAAATCAAAAAGTGCTTGCTCCAACGGTAAACAATTATTAACCTTTGCCCCAAACTTATATAACAGGAATGCATCACAAGACACATGGAGATAATAGGAAAGGAGGAAAAGAAAAAAGAAGTAATGCATCATTGAAATTGAAACACACAAGAAGCAGGGAAATACAAACCTCAACTTCATATTACAGCTTTTCACTGCCAACTGGTTCCCAAGCTCACTTCGTAACTCAGGCAAAGAATCTGCATGAACTGCCTACAGGAAAGATTGAATCATCTTGTCATTCTCAAATTCTCTGAGCAATAAGAATAGATTATAAATTTAGTCTAGAGTAAATATTGCACAAAACAGTAACATCTGGTTGCTGACAATTACTGACTATAACATTGTTAAGTAAATAAAACTAGAGGAGGACCCCACTTAGAAAGAATTCATCAGCAAGGCATAGCATGCTACATTTTCTGGATGGAAATAGTAGGAACTATATCTTTAAGGTACAGCTAGAGAGCTTTTTTGTCAGCCACAAACACTGGGGGTACATTCATTATTTATCTTCATTCTTCCAAAGAAGTAGTAAAAAAAGTGGTACACAGAGTATTTCCAGATAAACAGCCTATATAGTTATTGGGGGCATCCTATAAAATTGGAAATGTAAACAGCCTCCATATAAGAGATATGTGCTACCCATACCCATGAATGTATCAGATGAACATGGACTTCATCCCCGAGCACACCTTTGAATTGTTAAATTCGCATAGCTTGTGTGGCCAAGAGCTTTCAGTAATCAAGACACCACTCAGGAAAATTGAAACATTAAAATTAAACTTCCCATTTATAGGCAAATGAATGACGAGCGGGATAAACACCAAACAAGAGTTTCCAGAGGTAAATAAAAGCAATCTAGAATGCAATCTATAACACCAAACAGGAGTTTCCAGAGGCAAATAAAAGTAATCTAGAATGTAATCTACTCAACTACAAACCTTATAGAAAAAAAAAAATTTTGTTTGTTCGGGTTTGACTGTGTTGTAGCTCTCTAATTCGGATGTTGTTTATCATTGGATGAACTGCTGATATTGACCCCCAAAAAATATTATGTGACTGTTATTAAGTATGATAAGTAAAAGGCATAAAATAGCAACCTCACATGATTACCACAGACCTTGTCTTATTTCTAACAAACTCACTCAAACCCCTGACATGTCCTCCGAGTGAAGCACAAAATCTCCAGTGAGCCAACAGATCACACAAAATGTATAAAAGATATTCCTTTCTCAGGCAAATCTCAGCAAGCAACGGAGCACATGTTCTAGCTTCGCACAGATATGCACTTTTTATGCCCTCAATGATTTAGCACATTCTCAATCTGCTAAACCTCTGCACAGTAATGGTACTTGGCATATAACTCAGGAAAATGTACATGTGAACATGTCTGTCAGTACACGTTAAACAAGAGAGAGGCAGTGGTCATCCAGGCAGTCTAAGGCCATTGTCAGGGAATGATGGTACAGTAGAATATTACCATGGAACAATTGAGGTCTCCAGCAAGAAGTTAACACGATTCAGGAACTTTATTGACAAGTTAAACTGATGGAAGAGATATTCCAAGAAATATCTTTTTTTTAAAAGAAATATCAGATCTACTACATCAAACCTTTGTATGGGTTGACACTAACAAACCACATCTCTCAGGTATTATAAATCTGACTACTGCAATAAAGTAAAAGATTAAGCAGCAATCTCACATCATCTGACAGATTATATGCTATGTCTGTGATATTGCAACCCACTTGCGGGATAACAGTGGGTATGTTGGTGTTCTTGTTTCTGTGAAACTACAAATGTTGCAACTAATTTAGTCAGAGTCAGCTACATGACCAAAAATTCGAAGGGGAGGGTCTGTCCTCCGTATAGACATCTATAAGCTTGATTTTTTAAAAGAGATTGATTTCATGCACTGGAATTTATTTATTTATTGCCTTTTGAAAAGATGTTAGAAGATAGAGTTCCCAGAGGGATAAGTCCTTTTATTGGGTGTGGTCCAGTGTCCATCTCATCGAGGAACTAGGATAGTATAAAAGGAATGGAGAGGGGAGTTTAGTCATACATTCTACTCCATTCCAAACCCCATGAGACCATAAACCACATAAATTCTGCACGGTGAGCTTTCTCATCCTTAATCTAAGGGTGTCACTGTAGTAAGATGAGGAGAATCTCTAGAGGAATAAAAGGTATTGGAAGAGATGGATCATTAACCTAAAGAGTCAAATATTGATATGTGAATGATCACTCATACAAGAGGAACCAGCCTAATCTTTTAACTATCATGAATTTGACAACTTGTTCATTTCAGCCAAGAGTAAGATCTGGAAAAGAGCAGGATTGAACTTGTATAAGGTAAAAACACAGACCAGAAAAGAAAAGATCTCCGGCTTGTTATTTAACCAGTATCCAACTTCAGTCACAATTGAAGAGTAGAGTTGACCTGAAGTGAAACCAAGAAGTAAAAGAGACATAAACCCACTCATATAAGCTCGCAAATTTGGAAGGGAACACACTATATACTGTTCAAGAGTTCATTCACCTCCTCACAAAGAAATCGGACATCCCAAGATATTCAGATGTAGAATATGTATGGTACCTTAACTAATGGAAGTTTTTATAACTTATACATGTTTCATCTCGAAGAACTTCCCACCTATATCATCTTCCATTTGAAAGCTTAATTCCAACTACAAAAGACGGCAGCCACTTTGTTTTTGGTTCATTGACAACTTCCAAAATGTGACCAATCACTATAAAGATGATCTCACAAGCTCTAACGCCATGAAAGGTGCATCATGTCCCAGCAGTGATATGGTGGACCATTTGGAAAGAGAGAAATTCAAGATGTTTTGAAAGTATTAGCAGTCCTTTCATAAGATTAAAATGGACTGTATTAACACTTTTTGCTACTGGTGTAGTTCTGAGTATATAGATGATCCTCTAGCAATTGTAGACATTCTAGGATCCTTACAAGATGAAATAGGACCTGAAATAGTTTTCTCCTTTTTTGGGTTGCTGAGCCTACTCAGTTGTATGTAACTATGTGATGTAAATTTTTGGGATTCCAGCCTTAGTGCTGAAGATTCATATACAAAACTTGTTACCTTTGTCAAAAAAAAAAAAAAGAATAGTAATATCACCGGCATTTGTGCGTTCATCATTCTTTTAATAGGATCAAAATCCCGGTGCAACTGACTAAGTCCTCCAGCTATCAATAGTTTTTCCATAAGTATTGGGTGTTTGCACATAACACATGTAATTCTAATGTTTGCTCAGTTGTTTATCCATGTGTGAAGAGCAAGCCATAAGGCCTAGTATGTATTCACCAAAGTCACTCATTGCTATAAGCTACAGATACTTGATTCAATGCATATGAAGGAAAATTTCTTATTTAACAACTAAAAGATCATTAAGAAAAGATTCAACGGTCACAGGATGAACCGATGAAGAAGTCTTGGAACTTACCAGGCAACAACCAAATGCTCCAGCTCCAAGTGCTATCTCAAATGACTGCTCAAGGACCCCATCTATTAGTTTCTGCTTGTAGGACAAGCTTATTTTTCCTTGCTCTATAAGAGATTTTAGATCCAAAGCAAGCAACTGCAGAAAAGGAAATCATTAGAGGCGTAGTGAACATCCTACAAGACACAAAAACTAAAATTTGGCAATAACAAAATGCTTGGATTATGTTCAAGTATATGAATGTGGTGGACGTGATCAGGATTTCAATATTCAATGAATCTGCCAACCTATGCACCAAACTTCTAAGCTTCCAGGTTAATTATGGAAGCAAAGAAAGTCAGAGCTATACTGAGTTGCTGCTTCAGTTCCTTACTTAAGGTGGATCTAATTCTGCTACGAGATGTAACTAACAAATTTTTATGCATAAAACCTATTCAACCACGAGTGTATAGTCTATTCATGAATAAATCATCCTGGAAATAGACAGTTTAATTTTGGGTAGTGACTTCATCATTTGCATGCCCAGTATCTTCCAGGAACACACAGTTACTAAGAGTCTTAATTAGTTGATCCTATTACCACTTTAATAACAAAAACAGTTGCCTGTTAGAAAATAAAACAGCAAGTGGAGGCCACCTGTTGAAACAAGGAGGGGTTCAAATTGACATCATATTGAACATGACGATCATCCAACCCGCTGCTGAATGCTTTACTGTCTGGGAGTTTCCATCTCCACAAATCTCTGTCCTCTATATATTCGAATAATCTCCTGACTCTGTCAAATTCACCAATCTTTAGTGCATTGTTGTCAGCACCATTGTTATTGTTCCCGGTTATGAGCTTCTCCTTGAAATAATCATAAGCAATAGTAGCGCCACTTCTATCCATGTCGATCACTTTACTCACATTTTCAGTCACAGATGTCCCTCCACCTAAAAGCTCTCTTGCAGTCTTGTGATGGTCCAATATAACAACACTGGTCATAGAATCCCCAAAAAGATAAAGCAATGAGTATAGAACCGCAAGCACGTGGTTCCATTAAGTTCTCAAACACATACAAATTACAAACATTTTTGCACACAAAGATATGAACTTTAACCCACCCCCCACCTCCCCACCCATTCCACAAAATAGAAAGAGACTATGAAACTCAATTACTACCATTTTGCAACAAACTGCCACCAAAAAGATAGAGAATCAAGAATCTCTAAACAATACAAGTTGTCAATCAAAGTGAATTAATGAATTAAACATAAACCCCAATGTGTTGAAACAGAGAGAAGAGAAAGAAGCTACCAGTCAACTTTTGACTTGAGTTGGTGAACAAAACCAGATGGACCCACAAAATCCAAGAGGTAAACATGATCAATTTGATTTAGAGGAAGGTCCTCCACCCTGTAAACAGAAAGAAAGATGATTCCTTTAAAAGTGACTGTAAACAAAGAGATGAAGTGCAAGAAGCAATATACCTGATGGGAGCGTAAACAGTGTTGGGGAAGTAAAGAGGAGTGATATTTAGGGAAGAAAAATAAAGATGAGCGGCCAAAGCAGCAAAAGCTCCATCAGGGCATGGGTAATGGTAAAGAATTGCCGGTTTCCTCATCATTTTTGTTGCTGCGTTACAGGTCAGGCCGCCCTCTCTTACCGTATAACTATACTTGGACACCAAAGTGGCAACTTCCTTAACTCTACAAACGGAAAACATCTGCGCTTAGGTTGTTTCAAGACAAATAGTCCCTCAATCAAATAAACAACGGAGGAATAAATTAAAAATTTATATTTAATGATTTATGGCGTGAGAGTGAATTATTCAATTTGTTTTATTGGTAAATAGTTAATTTGTTAAAAATTATTATATTTATATTTTTAATTTAGATATATTAATCTTTCGAGACGAGGGTCTTCTGGAAACAGTTCTCTCCATTTATTAGCATAAGTCATTTAAATCTTAGTCATTTAAATTTAATTTATGTCACGTGTCAACCATCAAAATAGGAACTTATTGAGAGAAGCCTCTTTCATTGTTGTATATATTAACCTCATTTGATATTTTATCATAATTTGTAAGAACAATTTTATATTTTTTCTTTTGTTAGTCTGACTCCTAAAAAGAAAAATTTATTTATTTTTCTATAATATATATATATATATATTACCTTATTCATTTTATGTAATGCAGGTGTTAAAGTATTTTTAGTACTATAACTTTTTATTTTTGCTATTCACTCTGCATTTAAAATAATAATCAAAAAAGGTGTCATAGAGATTAGAGATTTTGATAATTACAAATTCATTACCGAACCAACTAACATCTTATAGATTAACTAGCAGATTAGTAACTTTTAAAATCGACATCTAATAAATCAAATTATTGAGTAAAATTATCCGTACAATTCACTGGATAAGTAGGCCTATCTCATTTTTGGGTTTTGAACCCAAAATCATTTTTGGATTTGCATGGAGTACTAATAGTTATTTTAATATTTAATGAAGATAAATATTATGAATTGGATCCAATTCGTGTAGTTATTTTTTTTCCGTAAAGCCACAGTGATTTATCACTCTCCCTCGAAAAGGAAATAGGAAAATTCAAATTCCTCATTTTTCTCCCTCTACAGACTGTCCGATCTCTGCCTGTCCATCGTGGTCTGCAGAGAGGGCTGAATTCCGCATTCTAACGGCGCTTTGCAGGTAACGATCGGAGTTATGATGGTTTTTTCCTGATGGATATGGCTGGGTTGTGTTTTTTGATTGTCTACCTTCGATCTGAGTTTCAACCTTTACTCTAATTTTTTAATCACATTTTCCCCTCTTTTTATATGTGCAGACACACAAAGTAATAAAAATTACCAGGGCTAAGTTTGAAGGATAATGGCTTCTCAGTTACAGATTCAAGGTGATGAATCTGTACTTTTACGGGTTACTCACTCCAATATGAAGAGCTTTTCTCCGGAAATCCGGTTTTCTCTTCAGGTTGGGTTCATTTCTGTGCAAGTCACTACCACTTTTGCAGGTTCTGCTGTTATTCTGATTCATGAATTTCTACTTCCTTATTTCAAACAGTATGTCTGGGTTCAAAATAAAAATGTAGTGCCCGGGATTGAACTTGGAAACTCAAGGTGAATTTGGAACCGCAGCCTCTGATTCAACCTCTAGTCTTATAGCCTTATGATCAGGAGATGCAGAATCACTCTATATAATAAAAATAAAAAGTACTTATATAGTGTAAGATACTTCCCTATCATATAAAAACAAGCCATGAACCTAGTATGTTATTATATTCTACAAGTAACCAGGCTCATGAAGTGTACTTATTTTTAACCTTCAAAGACAGTTTTTTATAAGTCATTCTTAAACCATAATCATAGTTGTAATTTAGACAGAATTCTATACTTAGAACTTAAATTAAAAATCTGCAAAGACATATTATCGGCTTTACAACTTTTCTCGACTTCGAAATGGTTCGTCTTTAATACAATAAAGGTAGTGATTGAAAAAATCATCACCAATTTTGCTGTTTCATTCAGTTTGAATGTACTTGGTTGAGAAAAAAGGTCCTTTCAGCAGTTGTAATATCCACTGACTTGTGCATTATAGTCCATTTGCTCTGTGTTTTCAGATGACAGTGGAAGCCGTGAAAGATAAGCTTTGGAAAAAGTGTGGAACTTCGGTCGATTCGATGTCCCTAGAGCTCTATGATGAAACTGGTGCTAAAATCTCAGTCCTAAGTGATAATGCAAGGCCACTTGGTTTTTATTCCCCACTGGATGGGTTAGTAAAACTCTTTCAGTCTGAGGACCTATTACAATATAATTATCATTTTCTGGAATCTTTAAAGTAGATATTGGTATCATATCCTGTCTGCATTTGATGCAAAAAGAACTTGAACTAATATGGACATGTATATTTGGATTAAACCAGTCTACCTTTGCAGTTATCGCCTGCATGTCATTGATCTTGATCCAGCTTCAGTGACTTCTGGAGGTTGGCTCGAGGACACATCACTTGTGGAGAAGTATACTATCTCTGAAGAGGCTTATGGGAAACTTGGTGGTAAATATTGACACATGTTTGTTTTACAAATGTCTTTTCTAATTTAGATTTCTCATTCGGCTTTGAGGCAATACTTCTCCAAGTCAATTTCCTCCTCAATTTGTTCCCTGGCAATTAGGGTCTGTTAGTGAACAATGTGTTTTGACTCGTCACAGAAGTCCCATGAGAGGGTGATTGTGTTTCAGCTTAATATTTAAAAAACAATACCGTGTGAAGCAGAGCCTCTGGAAAACAGTGGAAGTTACTTCAATTTCTTGCCCTTGTGGTCCTAAGATGATGGTAAAACATTAGTATTCTTTAGATCAGTGGTTTCCCTTCATTTTCTGATGCAAGTCATTGTGAACATCATAATTTTACTTGAGAAGTTACATATCATTGTTTAACCGGGAAGGAACCACACAGTGCAACGAAATATAAATATTATAGCAAGATTGTATTTTGTCCTTCGTCCAATTAAATATCTTTTTTCACATGTTCAGAAGATGCATGTTGTGGAGATGAGGATGTTGAAATAGATGTGTGGTCATACCATGAGTGACAAGATTAAGAATGAGGTTATTTGGGAGAGGGTAGGAGTAACCTTTGTGACAGACAAGATGAGAGAAGCGAGATTGAGATGGTTTGGACAGGTGCAAAGGAGGTGTGTTAATGTTCCAGTTAGGAGGTGCGAGTGGTTGAATTAGGAGTTATGCAGAGGGGTAGGGATAGACCGAAAAAGTATTTAGGAGAGGTGATTAGACATGATATGGCTCAACTTCATATCATAAGGACATGAACATGACCTTAGATAGAAAAGAGTGGAGGTCGCATATTAGCGTAGAACACTAATAGGGGTAGGATGTTGTCTTGCCTTGTGTTGGTTCAAGGTTTTTCATAGGCTTAGTCGTGCTATTATAGTTGTGTTGTTATTGCTCTTCGATTATTTTGCTACTTTTATTGTTTTTCTAGTAGAATTGAATTGACATTGCTCTTCGTTGTAGCTGTTATTCAATATCTAGTATTTTTTTCTTCTTTATTTTGGGTTAATACATTTGAGCCGAGGGTCTTTTTGGAAATAACTTCTCTATCTTTATGAGGTAGTGATAAGGTCTGCGTACATTCTACCCTCTCTTGACCCCACTTGTGGGATTTCACTTGGTATGTTGTTGTTGTCCAATCAAACATCTTTTGTCTTTGCTATTAGGCTAGGATGCAAAGTTTTATCTTATCAATCATGTTTTAACCTACAAAAGAGACTTTTCTTGTCATTTTTACTTGTTGATTTATGTCTTAAATATCCAACAACACGGTTCATGAAGTTAAATTGGTAGTACTTTTTATCCGTTCATCAGTTCATGGGAAGATGACATCTTTTAGATATAAGATGAAAAAGAGGAAGACATCCCGTTTTTTCCTCTTCTATTGTTCTATGTACAAGACTTTGATTTTCCATTTCCTACTCTGCTTTTCGGACTCTTGTTTCTACCAATTTCATCTTACCTTTTCTCCTTACTGATGCTTTTCTCCGTCTTCTCTTCTCCATAATTACATTTTGAATTAAATGAATTTGGAAGAAAATAAATTGAAGTAGGGTGATAATCAAAGATGAGGAGTATCAAGGGACTGAATTTTGAGCCTAGTTCCATGAAGCACTTAATTGACTAAATTATTTCTGGTCTTTAATAGGTCTTATAGCAATGTTCATATTGCTAATGACCTTATATTTGGCTGTTGGACAGAAGTAAGAAAATAAACAGTGGTAGAATAAACATATCTCTAAAGATCAAGTGAATGGTCAAGTAATTTATTTCCTTTAGTGAAGGAAAACAACGTATTTAATCAGATAATTACAGAAAAAGTATTTAGAGCAAGAACAAAAGATGGATCTCTCCACCTTTTTACTGGATATATATTTATTAAATGGTGGTGCGGATCCACCAGATATTTGCTACCTTTCACCAGAGAAAGTAGCACGTAATTGTATCTTCCAAGGCTTAGATGGAAAAGAATACTCAATGGTCTGTACTTATGCTGCAATTTGAATGCCGATCTTCCATGGTCAGTTCCAGCTTCATTGACTGCTAAGACACACCCTTCGGTACACTAGCCTAGATGTCTTTGGAAAACGATAGATTTAATCTTGAAAGCTCTTTTCCGTGATCTTTTGATGGTAGAATCACCAAGTTTGTGTGTATTTAATGCCCCTGAAGAGCTGTCTATCATCCCACAGTTACCAGATTCCCTTAAGAGAAATGAACGCATGTATTGACTCTTTGGAGATGCAAAGAAGTAGCCATGAGATTGTATCTGCAATTCACTATAGGATGTCTTTAGTCATTAATTAATGTGATTTCTATTGGAGGAAACAAATGCTGCCATATGCTAGCAAATACCTTTGTTTTAATTATAAAGTAAAAAATCTGTTTATTTGGAAATACTCCCATGTATAAATATTACATCAAAATTGATCAAATAAATAAATTGTAGACCAAAAACAAAAAGTAGAGAATCTAGTCATCCACAGTCTACACAATATGAATCGGTGGTGCACAGTGCACCAGCAAGTAGCTGAAAATGAAAGATTTCCTTAAATGTACAGTATTATTTTTTATATCCGGTTAAAAGCTCTGTTATTTCTCTCTTACAGAAGACTCACATGATGGATACCAGGGTGTTGTCTGATGTCCTATGTATAGTCTTCCTTCTTCTAGCGGTCCAGGAAGGCAGCACAACCTTCACTAAGCCCGGCATCACCTACTAGCAAATATCTTAAAAAGTAATGATTTAAGCTGACTGTTAAAAATTAAACTTAGACATTGCTCACATTTTCATTTTGTATTTATCTAGATGGTAATGATTTTCCTGGTGATGTCATGGAACTCTCTGAGATGGATTCTTGAGTTGACAAGTTTGTTGCGACTTTCTAGGTACTTTCAGAAAATTCAAGGAAACATTGCCGCTTAAGCAACCGCCTGGTCAAGAATCTAAAGTAAGTTTTTCTCCTATATATAAGTGCTTATAAAAACATGAAGGTAAAATTCTTAGCGCAAATTTAACATAAACATTGGGGACCTCCCCTCAAATTTACTATGTCATTGCTAACTGCTTAGGATCTTGAACAGCTGTGCTGTTTCAGAAAATCAACTTTACCTTCAAATTAACCCTACAATCCTTGATCATGCTGTAAATATATTGGTCATCACCATGATGCATCAATAATAAAATTACCCTGATTTATCTAATAATTTGAAGAGGAAGAAGAACAGGCTATTTTTCAAATTTTAGCTGGTGGATCGTTAAAACCGAGCTCTCCAATTTTACTGGATCACTCACTTTGCCCAGCATACTTAGTTTCCCGCTCCCATCCTCAGAGAAATCACCTTCACCTGCCAAGTTCTAGCTTCACAACCCTTCCACCCCACTTCAGCTTTCTTTTCCAGATAGCCAGCCCTGCTATCCACCTCTTCAGGAAAAAAGAGGAGTAAGGATTCAATCCCTTCTTTCTCCGTTTCATTCTTTGTTGAATGAAGGGCAAGTTTTGCCATCTAGAGTGAATGCTTGGAACGGCAGTCTCAGGTAGTTTTCAAACTACTGTGACATTTAAGTACTTCATCCAAGCAATTCTCAGGTAATTTTCAAACAACTGCAACATTTAACTAGTTCACTGTCACTAAAATATAGTCCCCCCGTCTAAAAAAGAATGACCTCTCTTCCTCTTTAGTCTATTTAACAAAAAAAATGACCTCTTTACTTTTTTGACAAAACTTTGATTTCAACTTTCCACGTTGCAATTTTAAAGCTATAAGATTAAATGGAATTTTTGTACATTTGACATAACTTTAATTTAAGACCATGTGATCGAAAATTCTTCTTTATTTTCTTAAACTCCGTTCCAAGTCAAACTAGATCATTCTTTTTGAAACGGACGGAGTAGTAAGTTTCTCATCTTGCTGATTCTTTTGAGAAGAGCTTTTTGACTGAATAATTCCAATCACTTAACTATTTACTTTTCAATTTTGCGTCACGATTGTACAATTTGCAACTCTAGGTTTCTTATTCATTTCCCCACTTGGCTTTGTCAAACAGATATCTGACAACTACATAGAAGATCTTTGTGCAAATATTAAGGTTAGTTGATCTCCATCTTTATTGAAGTTTTCTTTTCAACTTCTTAATATGTCAACATCACACCTCTCGAGTGTGGCCCTTCCCCAGACCCTGCTGACATGATGCTTGGTTCACCGGGCTGCCCTTTTCTTTCTTCCCAACTTCTTAAGATGTCTATTGCATAACCATATTGAAGTAGTAAATACATTCCTGACCATACTTCAGTTTTCTCTCATGAGCCTTTTAGTTATATAGTAATTGAGGATTACTTCTGATATACACTTATTTATACCCTACCTCTTGTTGAAGCACAGAGCTTCTGTTCATGTGCTGATTGCCATAGATGATGTGATGTACAAATAAAATACTTGACTAAACTATATACCCAAATCAATTTCCTGTATCTATACAACTTTTTAATCGATTAGGCGATGTATTTTACTTCAACTAAAAGCTTCTCTAACCTCAATTTGAAAAGAAAAACAAATAAATAGAAAACTGAAGGTTCAACTTAGTGGAAATGAGCTAGTTATTATAAGAGCCTGTTTGGATTGGCTTATTGTAAGTGCTTGTAGCCAACATAGATTTTAAGCACTTTGGTAGTGTTAAGGTATAATAAAAAAGTGCTTTTATATCATGGGAAAGAAAGCAGGAGGGGTTGGAATGAGAAATTTGAAAGCACAAAATCAGAGTCTAAAGATGAAATGGTTGTGGAAATTTGGAACAAATGATAATATGCTATGGGAGGAAGTCATTACTGCCAAGTATGGGATGGAAGATAATTGGATAACAAATATGGTGTCCATACCATACAGTTGCACAGTTTGGAGAGCTATCAGAAATTTATGGCCTCTGTTGAAGGAGAGAATCAGGTCAAAGTAGGCAATGGCCAAAAAATTTCTTTTTGGGATGATATCTGGATAGGGGATGCACCACTGCATCATCAATTTCCAGATGTCTATAACCTGTGTATCCTTCAACAGGCCACAGTTGAAGAGATGTGGACTAGACAAGGATGGAACCTAAACTTCAGGAGGAACCTGAATGATTGGGAAGTGGGCAGAGTAGCAACTTTTAACACCACAATGGCCAACTTCAACAATCTATCTGAGGAAAGGGATACCATAGTATGGAAGAAAGAAAGGAAAGGTACTTTCTTTGTCAACTCAGCTTACAGAGAATGGAATAGATCAAATCATAGGGAGGAAAACTAGCCATGAAAGACCAATATCCTATGCAAAGTGAACTGCTTCACATGGCTACTGGCTAAGGAATCGGTACTGACACATGAAAAAATGAACAAAAGGAATTTTCAACTATATTCAAGATGCTTCTATATGTGGGGAACAAGTGGAGACAATTAGCCATCTCTTCTTACACGGCAAATGGATAGAACAGCTTTGGAGGATGTTCATCAGCTTGAGAAAAATAAATTGGGTAAAGCCAGGGAATATCAGAGGAGTCCTAAACAGTTGAAATAGTGATGGTAATGCAGCAATAAAGGAGAGATGGAAGATTACCCCCGCATGCATACAGTGGACTGTATGGATACAGTGGTATCAAAGGTGTTTTGAAGACTAGCAAAATAGACTTTTAGAGTGTCAAGATGAATTGTCTAGCTTTGTTTTATTTTTGGTGTAAATAGAATTGTTAGAATAGGAATAGGAGTATATAGACCTATTTAGAATAGGAATAGGAATAGTATGTTGTTTCCTAGTTGGA